>BQNB010050444.1:30000-38323 GCA_026074375.1 Tanacetum coccineum | reverse complement strand
AAGTAAAAGGTTCACAAGTTGCAAATATGAGTAGTGTTAGCATCCTTACTGATATTTTGCTATGATTTTGTTTTAAGCTTGGTTTGGACAAGTGAAAAGTCAGGAATGATGAATTTATCCTTTTTGGGGCATTTCTCGGAATCGAAATGCATCTTGTTCTATGATCCTTAACAGTTATGGAAATAACAAAAGTCAAAATAATATTCTTAAAAAAATATGAAAAAGAGGTTTTAGAAAATGGGAAATAGGGGTGTTTTATAACTTGTGATTTCTTAGCTCTCTCAATAAAAATCTTTGCTACTTTTCAAAGGTTTAGTTTAGGGAAGTTTTGAGGTATTTGGTTATAAGGCATATAATATTGCGTGACGACACGCAATCGCTTAGTTTGGGGAATTTTGATATGTGTGAAAACACATATCCATTTTATATCAAAATAAACCCTAAAAAGACCAAAAACATAATAAAAATGGCAAAGATATGCTTGTTTTTGTGTTTTGTATGTGCAGGTACGGATAAAGCAAAAATCACAAGAAAACGGTTAAAACCGGGCAAAAACGAACACGGGGACGGAAGAGCACACAAAGAGCCGGAAGTTTTCTACAAAAAGGTCAAAAAGTCAGCAATGGTCAACCCTCAGTCAACCCTTAGTCAAAGTCACAACAAGACAAAAATCCTAAAGTTTACAAACAGTCCTTCATAAATTACAAAATTACAAAAGAAGTCCCCAAAACCCTAACACCCGTTATCTTTTAATACATATAAGATAACGGGCGTTAACTTCTTTATAACAAAACATAAAATCAAAACCCACTACAAAGCCCGAGCCCATTTCTTTATAACCAATACCCGGCCCAAACCCAAGTCAAGACCCGGGTCAAACACAAATTAAACGCACCCTTTATAAGTTAAAAAGGGCGGGAGATACAGTTTTTACTGTTCATCTCCTTCCCCAATTAACCAAAGGGTTAAAACCATAGGGCAAATAACAATTGGGGGCCAAAAAGGACAATTCAAGTACAAAGGAATGAGATGGCAGGTTAAAATCATCACCAAACAATGCCATTGGTCAAGCCCTAATGAAGAGGACACGTGGACTGACAAGTAGCACAAGGGAATGTTGGGATTTGCACTTGAGGTACTCACACAAGAAGCACAAAGGCTTCTGACACACGGATGCCACGCTGGCAATCCGTGTGAGCCTAATTTTGATCCAACGGTCCAAGATCATTATCCAATCATTGAAGGAATCTAAGGGCCAATGATGAGAGGAGCGTGTAACTGAAAAGAGGACTAGAAGCTTCAGCTTGACACTATAAATAGGCCTTCATTCTCACACACAAAGAGGACGAGTTTTTTTAGCTTTTATATAGCTTAGTAGTTTAGCTTAGTAGAAAATAGCTTATGTAATCTTTAATTTCCATTTCCATTTCTAATTGTACTCTTAAATTTCACTTAATGTAATCAAATTTTAGTTAATGTAAAGCTTACTTAATCTCTCTTAAGTGTTTACTCTCAAATTCACTCTCTTACTGTCAATAAGCTCTCAATAAGCTCTAATGTTAAGCTACTGTTTCATAAGCTCACTTAAGCTCATTTCAGCTCTCACAAGTCTCTAAGCTTGTGATTGAGCTTAATTAATCCTTTAATCCACTTAAACTATAAAAATCAGCTTAATACTTTGATTATTGGACTCTTAAGCTTATGGAAGGGAAGCTAGCCATGGATGAGCTTCCAAGGACTTTACTAGCTTATCCATAAGGATAAGCTAGAGCTAGTAGATAAGCTCATTTGAGCCTTTTAGCCTTTGTTTAGCTAAGGCACTTGTAAGTCTCTTTTACTTTTCTGTCTTTAGTTTTCTTAGAGTAGTTTTGCTTAAATTTGCTTATTAATTGCTTATTTGCTTATCTAGTGGCTTATTTGTACTTATTTCAATCTATTTGTGCTTACTTGATTGATTGTTTTTAGCTTTTGTAGCTTAGATCATAGTTTCTTCATATCTGTCATAAAATCATATAAAAACCAAAAATAATAGTTAAGTTAGTGTAGCTTATTGTTTATTGCTTATTATATGTTTAGGATTGCTAATTAGGTTTATTTTAAGCTATTTTACATCTGGTTGATAAAGATTGATCATTAAATCTCTTATTCATTAGCTAATATGAAATCTGTCAATGTTAAAGGGGTGTTTGGAATAGTGCAGTTTGACCTCATAAGTCAAAGTAACTTGGTAATTTTTCTTTGGTTAGTTTGATTTTCATATTTGATTAAGTATTAAGCAGGTTTGTAGGATTAGTTTAAGCTTAACAACATTTTAAGGCTTATTTCTACTCTCCTGCACCAGGGGAGTTTGTTTTCAAAAAGCTAATAAGAGAATTTTGGATCCAAGCTCTTGTGAGCTTGGATTTTGTTTGTGTTGTGTTCAAACACTTTCAATTTGAGAGTGTAATGCAGGTTTTACCCTTAAGGTAACCTGCAAGTTGTTTTTGCCATTTCACCAAGTACATTAACAGGTTTAATAGCTGTTAAAACTGTTGTCCTTTTGATCAAATTTAGGATAGCTTAAGTTAGTTTTATAAGTTTAGATTAAGACTTAATTTCAAATTTCTAGCTTAATATCTTAGGTACATTTGCTTTTAAAAGTTCATAAAAATCTAAAAAAGACCAAAAACAGTAGTAACCTAGACTTAGCTTCTAAATTTAAATTTCTAGCTTATAGTAGCTGTTTTTATGGTTTGGATTCTTAGCATATAAGTAGATAGTTAAGTTTTTAAAAGCTCAAGGTTTAGTATAGCTTAATGAGCTTTTTAGCTTAACTTGATTTTGCACTTTTAGAGTTTAACTTTCTGAGTTGCATTTATATCTTTAAATCTAGTTAGCTTAAAGTGTTAATGCTTAGATTAGCTTATTAAAATTAGATAGTAGACATCATTAGCTTTCCAGGATAGCTTTTAGAATTGCATTTGAGCTTATAATGAATTGTGTGCAAGTATTTTAGTAAAAATAAGTTTTTTAAGCCTTCAAAAGGCCCCTTTCTGAACGACTGCCCCCTCAAAGCACTTTAGAGTCTTATTTTTAGATTCAGCTATTACTTGCGTATTAAAAGTGCTTAAAATGTGTGTTCTATAAGTTTGAGCTTTTAGATTTCAAAAATAATTTTTTTTGCAAAAAGGGTGTTAGCCAACCTTGAACCCGCGACCTCACACACACAAACCATATGCCTTAACCATCTGCTCTACTGGGACAATTCATTATCCCTTCATTTCATTTAATTAATAAAGTCACTTTAGTTTAGTTAGGAATTTAATAAGCCGTAGCTTATCCAGCTTATTTTAGAGCTTATTTTATTAGCTATAGGGATGTTCTTATTTTTCCTAGATTCCTGCTAGTATCTAGGACTTTTCCTGAAATTTTCATATTTTTCCATAGTCTAGTTTATTTTTTAGAATTTTTCTAAGGTTTAAATTTTAAAAAATACATAAAAAATAGAAATAATTTTCAGAAAAATACAAAAAAAATAGTTTTTGGTTTTATAAAAAATTTAACTTTTTAGGTTTTACATTTAGAAAAGTCCATTTTCATACTTTCGATTTAATTTTCATTTTTAAGCTTTTAATTTAATTTTAAAAATAGGTATTTAATTTTTAAAATAGTTAAAAATAGTTTTTAAGTTTTTATGTTATTTGAGACTTTTCTAAGTTTAAAAATCATTTTTTAGAATTTTTAGGATTTAATTTGCTATTTTCTATGATTTAATTAGATTAAGTTAGTTTTTAATTCATACAAAATAAAAAATAATAAAAAAAAATAATTTCTTTTTCTAAAAATTTTCTTTTCTCTTATTTTAGGTTTAGAAATTTAGTTTGCATTTTTAAGGGTTAATTTGTCTATTTGCTTATTTGTCGCGTTTATTTGCTACCCGTTTAATGAATTTTAATTGCTTAACTGTTTTGTGTGCTTTATATTATTTGTCTCATTTCATTAGTAAGTTATAGATAATCAAAATTCTCTTGTCTTATCAAATCATTATCCAAACTAAAAGCGTGGTTTTCAATTTCACAAGTCGTTGGGGAAACGACCCGGGAAATCATACTTCCCGTAAATATACATATTATATTATATATATATAAATATACTTTTAAAGTGAAAATTTCCTCAAGGGAACTTTGGGAATCTTCTAAATTGCTCTTTTGGGATTGTTATTATATATATATGATATTTTAATTGTGTATAAATATCTATTTACATCAAAATATTGGCACAAATTTTGGGTTTAAGGTCAAACCTACAAGCTCACCAACATTATTGTTGACATTTTCGAGTATCATTTTCAGGTGAAGTGAAAGAGGAAGAGTTTGGTGATGTGTGATAGCAGACTTAGAAGTATCCCGTGTGGATTTTTTTTCATGTGAAGCCTTGCTTGTTTATTTTGTTTGGTTTTAGTATTTGGAAGATTTTGGTTTAAGTTTGGATTTGGACCCCTGTGAGGGCTTTTGGATATTGTAAGAGTTTGTGGATGTGATTGTGATTTGGGACATCACTCGAGGTTGTTCGAGGTTGATGGTCTTCGTACACTTGAAGTTTATGCATTGTAGTTTTCTCTATATTGTATCTTGTGTTATGATTGATCATTATGTTGCACTCCCGAGTTTCTGCCATTATCGAGGTATGACAGATTAGTAATCAGAGCCAAGGTTATAGAGAACTAAGTAGATTGGCCTAGACTATAACCTAAGATCCATCATTTAGTTGCGTATAGGATCTATGTGCGCGGTGTTCCGCTTTTGCTTGCTTTTGCGTGTTCGTGGTTTGGTGCTTTAGTTATGTCAGACATTGAGATGTGTGAGCTTAATACTGAAAAAAGACTGGAAAGGATAACAAATATAAATACGGTGGCCAACGTAGTTATAAAAGTATCACAACTTACTCATACTTGGTAATACCATTCACACAAATTGATGTTGACACCATAAGGGGGTATTGTATGTATAATTATATATATAGTAAGATATTATATATATATGTTAGTATTCCTACCTACCTAACGTTGCCCATGTTCTCCCTCGTACGGATAATGCCGCCAAGGGTGATGACCCGAAGTGCTGGCCGGCTTGTTGCCGAATCATAAGAAGGGGGAACGGGTGAATGGGTTGGTAGAGGTGGGAGGGGTAGAGGACCTAGGAGAGGTAATGATGAGCGTGTTGACAAATTGAATGGTCAAAGAAATGACCAAGATTTTGGAGCTAATGGGGGCGTAGAGGAAGTCAATGGAATGTAAAGGAGGTCGAATGGGGGGGTAGGAGGAGCACCCGACTTCTCGACGATCATTGCCCAGTTATGCAAGAACCTCTTACCTGCTATGCTAGCTCAGGTGGTAACCAAGGGACATGTTGGAAATCAAATGTAATAATGAGAACGTTCAGGAGAACGTTGGGAATGTGATAGTAAATGGAAACCAGGTAGGTTGTTCATATAAGGAGTTCTTAGCTTGTAGCCCTAAGGAATATGATGGTAAGGGAGGTGCTATAGTTCTCACTTGTTGGATTGAGAAAATGAAGTTTGTGCATGATATGAGTGGTTGTAGTATCGACCAAAAAGTGAAATACACTGCTGGTTTATTTGTGGGTAAGGCTTTAACGTGGTGGAACTCTCAGATCCGCACACTAACCCGGGAAGTTGTTGTTAGTATGTCATGGAATGACTTTAAGTTTATGATGATACAAGAGTTTTGTCCTAGTCATGAGATGCAAAAGTTAGAATCTGAGTTGTAGAATCACACCATGGTCGGGGCTGGCCATGCTGCGTATACTGATAGGTTTCATGAGTTGGCTAGGTTAGTTCCATATTTGGTAACTCCTGAGAGTAGGATGATTGAGAGGTATGTGTATGGCCTTGCTCTATAAATCCGTGGGATGGTGGCAGCAACAGAGCCAAAGACTATACAGAAGGCTGTGCAGATTTCTAGTGCACTGACCGATGAGGCTGTTAGGAATGGATCAATTAAGAAGGTTGAGAAAAGAGGAAATGTAGGGGAACCTAGCAAGGATAAGAATGGTAAGGATGATAATATAAGGACTAGGACTGGGAATGCTTTTGCTACTACTGTAAACCCTGTAGGAAGAGAGAATACGGGTACTTGGCCTAAGTGTACCACCTGCAACTCCTACCATGCACCCGAAGGGCCGTGTCGCATATGCTTCAACTGTAACCGCCCGGGTCATTTGGCAAGGGATTGTAGAAGTGTGCCGAGGAATGTGAATCCTGTCAATGCTAGAAAACCAACTTTTAGGGCATGTTATGAGTGCGGTAGTACCGACAATGTCAGGTCAGCTTGCCCTAGGTGGAATAGAGCATAAGGACCGGGAGAAAATCGCCCAAATCAAGTTGCTGCTAATAACGGGGGTCAGGGTCGTGGAAACCAAGGGAACCAGGCTAGGGGTAGGGAATTCATGTTGGGAGCAGAGAAAGCTTGCCAGGATCCGAACGTTGTGACGGGTACGTTTACTTTGAACAATCACTTTGCCACTACCTTATTTGACTCTGGTGCCGATTATAGTTTTGTTTCCACTACTTTCATACCTCTGTTAGGCTTAGAGCCCAACGATTTAGGTTTCAAGTATGAGATTGAGATAGCTAACGGGCAGCTAGTAGAGATTGATAAGGTTATTAAGGGTTGCAAACTTATTAAATTTGATGAACCATGAAATATGTCATATATTAATATTCATTGCATTTTATTTCAAACATATGCAATTATTCTATTCGTTATTAAATTTGATGAACCATGAAATATGTCATATATTAATAATTGGATATTAGGCTCCGCAACAATGTGCAGCCACCTAATACCTCATTATATACAAATCAACACATAAAAACAAAAGCAACAACACGAGCTAAAAAACACTAAAACATAAAAACATCCAAAATAAACACATATACAAATCATAAAAATTCCCAAAAAAAACACATCATTCTTCATCTCTTATCATCTACATATACCATAACCACCATCATTCACACTTCTGTCACTATATCAAAACCATCAAATAAAACCATACACATTACACATAAACATTAACAGATAATAATAAAAGCTAAAAATAAACAAACCCAATTTAAAATCCAAATCTTGAAAAATACATATTTAAATAAAGGGTTAATTACTTGAAAATGTATTATACTTGTCACTTTTTGTTATTGTGTGTATCGAACTTTTTTTTTTCTTATTATCTGTATTGAACTTTCAAATTTTGACCTTTATGTGTATTTATGGCCATTTTACCCTTACTTTTTTCAAATTTCGAAGGGTAAAATGGTCATTTTACATGGCTGAATAGTGGCAAAAATATACACAAAGGTCCAAATTTGAAAGTTCAATACACACAATAAGAAAAAAAAAGTTCGATACACACAATAACAAAAAGTGACAAGTATAATACATTTTCAAGTAATTAACCCTTAAATAAAATACATATCTAATTACGAATATAAGAACAAAGATGACGGGGAAGCAATTGTGATGCCAGCGTTGTTCACATGCGTGACATTGATGACCGGTGGTGGTGTGGCCACGGGATGTCGTCGTCATTGACTAGTGGCTGTGTGACCACGGGATGTGGTCATTGATTGGTGATTGGGTGTTTGTGTTTAACTTATGAAAATGTACTCAGATTCCCAAAATTATTTGTGTTTAGAGTTATAGTCGAAATTGACTAAATCACACATGGACACCGTTGAGTATCTATCCAACTAGGTTATCAAAATGAAATGGACAAACAATCGAAAAATCATATGTATTCGGAGTTCGAACGAATGTCAAGCTAAAACTAGTATATCTTTTTTATGGAAACTTATATTAATGTAGTTTGTTTAAACTATTCTTAAGTATCTATTAATACACATTAAACTTAACTAATTCTAAACTTGACAACTTTTCAAAAACACATGCTATATTAATTTAAAATAAAAACACACTTTGCATTTTAAAAAACGCACGTTTTTTGCATCAAGGGTTAAAACAGATTCACGGTTTCGCAAGTATAATTATCTGCATGAGTATTCGTTTAGTGTTATTTGTATGCATGCATAGTTGTTTATTAGTTTTTTTTTTCAATATTACTAGTTATAATGTCTGTGCACGCACGGACTTTTCTCAAAATATTTAAGTAATGTATTTTTATATATTAAAAAACAAATTGTTTAATTTTTGTTTTTTAGTTATTGTTCTTAATTTTGGATTATAATTTTGAAAAAGTTTTATCACAAATAAAAGATTATCTTCTCGCTTGCCAAAAAGATTGTTCGACGTTTTTGAGGGGGGGAA
>BQNB010050444.1:0-22500 GCA_026074375.1 Tanacetum coccineum | reverse complement strand
TTGTTGATATGTGAATAACAAGTTTTGATACCCGCCTTCGCCGCGGCGAGTTTTAAGTTGTTTCGTCAAGGAATAGAAAGTTTCAGAGACAAGTAACTTATTTGTTAATTAAATTGTGAGGAATACAAAAACTAATAGTGTCAAATCGAGGAGAGCAACATGAGTCGAAAAGTAACTTATTTGCTAACGTCAATTGTGTACAGAAATTAATATCAATCTCCAAAATTTGTCAAAACTACTACTCTCTGTTTTGACAACAAGTGCATATATTATTCGTAACATTGTGTACAATTTTTTAAATATAGGTGTGGTTATGGGCCGAAGACCACATTGAGAAAGAGGTGATCGGGTTTGTGAAAATGAAGGAATGTGGTTATTTGGTGGAATGGGTATGGAGTTTGATGTTATAGAGATGCAAGAGTGTTGTTGCTTGGTTTCGTGTGTCTGCGCCCTGACCCGATAGTTCGATCACTTGATTGTGTAGGAAACTTCACCAATGGTTAATGTCTAGAGAAATGGCTGATGAAAGACCAATATGCCCTCTTGATACATAATCTGTCAACTTTGTCAACCTTTGTAATATACCTCCAGCAAGTTGCGACCCTGAAAAACCCAGCATTGTATTCCCATAATCGCACACCAGGAAAATCCATAGCCACACTAAGGTATGTTTTTAGTTATCAAAATCTTGATTTGTTGATATGTGAATAACAAGTTTTTGATACCCGCGCTTCGCCGCGGCGAGTTTTAAGTTGTTTCGTCAAGGAAATATAAAGTTCAGATGAGCAAGTAACTTATTTGTTAATGTCAATTGTGAGGAATACAAAAACTAATAGTGTCAAATCGAGGAGAGCAACATGAGTCGAAAAGTAACTTATTTGCTAACGTCAATTGTGTACAGAAATTAATATCAATCTCCAAAATTTGTCAAAACTACTACTCTCACTCATTTGCACATGTATGCACGGTGGCATCTGCTTTCCTTTTCCATTTTCTTCCATAGTCATATTTATTTCCAAACAATTGGTGTACAAATTGTTGCAAAGTAGAGACCCTTTATACATTAGAACTCCAGCCTCTATATGCATTGTTGATTGCCTCCGGTCAGATAGAGCGACATTCTTCCTAGTCTGTGTGCCTCATAGAGGATTGTATCCATAACTTGCCGTACGGCATCCTGTCACCAAGTTGAATGCGAATCTATATATTAAATCCAAGGTCATGAAATTTCATAAGAAACAATCTGATTATTAAATAAGCCAGGTAGTGGGATTACTTTAAGGGAATCGATATCGATGATTAGTTGGCCATTTCTAATAAGTAGTTGGACCAAAAAACTGCAAGACCAACCTCTGATCTAGCAGCGGCTTCACGGAAAGTTGCCTCGGTTATATTTTTGCTAAAAACACGTAAAAAACAATATATAAGTGGATTCAGTTTTTCTGGCCGTCAAGTTTAATAAGAAGTTAGAAACCTTGAATCTTGAAATATGCGTAATCTTGAAATCGCTATTGGTGTAGCAACAGATATCTAATCCGCGCTTTAGTTTAGCTGTAGAAAGCTAGTCCAAAAACACTCTTTCACCCAATCCATTTTGAGATTTAAAAATTGACATGTGATAAATGAAAGGCAAACCAAATGAGAGCTAAAATGACAATAATGGTGTACATTAGTACATAACTATAACTTATGTGAATATTAAATGAATATCACACAACACAAATATAAGTTTAGACAAATCATTTCGCGTTAGAAAATGGAAACATGGAAAATGTAATTTGACATTTTTTAAAACTAACTTAGCTACAAATGAGATGTTAAATTGACATTTAACCCTGTGAAAGCCAAAAAGACCACTTCATCAAATGATAACAAAGTTCCTAACTAAAATATACGTTTTTATCGATTTGGTGTATGACGGTGATTGTGTTAATTTATTGATTGTGGCGTGTTCCCAAAACAGAATGCCTTCGTAGTTGCAAAGACCGCCCCATAAAGGACCTAAAGTCGAGGCGTATAAGCATATTACGCACAATAATGTATACATACTAATATTCCTATCATCTCAAATAAGTATTAATCATTTGAGTTCAGTAACTCAAATATGTTCAGTAAGACCCCTTTATATTGGTCCCATAAGTCATAAGGGGGTGTATGGAATAGGTTACTAAATATGCTTATCTTCTTAAGCAGCTTGGAATAAGCAACTGCTTATTTCACTCGAAACGTATAAGGTAAGTTGTCTAGACAATATATCCCTAACGAACATAATCCTAACTATCGATTGAAACACGTTGAACATTAGTGTCTAGTTATAAATGCCTAGCTCCTAATTTTAACTACTAAAACTCACAAAATTGAAACAAATAACACACTGGTCAGTTCAGGCGACTACATATTTTTGGAATCAAGCAATTAGACCAAATAATAAAGAACACATTGGCCATTTATTTATTCTCATTAGTGGATATAAAGCTTGGTGCTTGATCATTCACATTACACTTTGGTTTCTTTCTTTTTCAGTATATAGTATTTATGAGTGTCAATTTAGCAAACGAAACCGCTTCATATATAGTATAGTTGACACATATAATTATATGCATGTGTTCATAATGGTCGCCTATAGCACACAAAATCTGTCTATCCACAACTTTTCCCGAACATGACCGGTTTATTTAGAAAGTTAGGGACCGACTCTTTTAAAATCTGAACCGTCTCACATGTCCAATGCGACCCGCTGACTCGAGTAATGTTTCGTTCTCTACATACAAAAGCTCTTGAAATCCGTAAAACTTAGCATCAAACACTTGTTATAGCATAGTTACGAATTTCTATTTCGATTATCATAAAACAAAAATAAAAGATATGTGCTTCGACGTCTGATGCCAAACATAGTACTAACGATATATGTAGCAATGAACATCTCTATAAAAAAATCAAGTTGGAACTTTAGTATAATGTCGTCTAGTGACCCTGAGGTTAGTAAATTAGTCAACTAACCTGTATATAAGCATCAGGGTCATGAGGAAACTCATTCACAACTTGAAACGTGAAAGCGCTAATCCTAATACATTTGTTGTCTAGTTTGTAGATATATAGGTTTGCTCCTTGAACTCGTAATTCCACTATTAACTACAAATTGCAAGTTAAACAAACAATCTATAAGTAACTAAAGTCTGGATAAAACTTGTATCTCTTTATTGTACTAAAGACGTGCCTTAAAAGAGTAATCTACAGTTTATGAGAGAACTCGTACTAATTTAGAAACAAAGTTGTTATAGTTTGATCTCGATAGTTAAAATGTACCTTCATGGCGCTAAGAACATTCTCCCCTTTGAGGTCTAAATCCACCAAAAACACTAATGGCCTGAGGGGTCGAATCCTACACTGCCCATAACCGCAATCCCAACTTCACATGTTTTGCAGGTGAAACTGTTAGACGGTGCGCTGCCTTATAATTTGATTGCATCAATTCCCCTTTTTTCATTACCATGACTGCTCCATCAATCCACACAAATTTTTTGTGTAGCCATGTGCTCAAACCTGCGGTATATAATTCTTATGATTATTTTAAAAACCAAAACATAGGTATATACTCTTGTACGGAAAAAGAATGGCCCTCGCGTTTATTACCATGGAATCATGTTCTTCTTTCACATGACCACACTTGATCAATAACGTGTTCCACAGAAGTAAGAAAGCAAATGAATCGAAGTTGGTTCCAGCCTAAAGTCCAGTATCACTAAAAAACATAAAATATTATATTAATACGAAACACATCAGGATCCAAAATAAAATCACAAAAAGTATAACCTTTAACAAATGCCTTACCAATTGCACCCCAATAGCCACCATCCGCAGCCACTATTTACCAATCAAAAAAAAAGAAAAACGTTAGGAACCAGTATTGTGTAAAACCAAAAAAAACCCAAATCTAATCAGAATATCGAATTGAATGGCACCGTTTGGTTTGTGTGTCTTTTTTTTGGTGGAAGGATACCGCATGAATAAAAAAAGGGGGTGATGGATGGTTTGAGGGGAGTGAGAACACTAAAATTAGTTGTTGTTTGTGTGTGTACTTTTTCTATGAGTTGGATTAGAGAAACAAAGATACGTTGGATAGACACGTATCAATTGGTTACGTGTTTTGATAAGTGAATAGAGTTATAATTATTAGAATATAATAATACATAATTACATAAGTACTCGTATAATAAAGAATTGGATTAAAATAACATTTTAAATAGTATTAAAGTGGTTACTGTTCACTTTGTGAGAAGGAAGAAGTCAACATTTGTTATTGAGTTAAATGTGAACTATTTAATACTTTATGAAAAAGGATTGAGTGATTAATAAATTTAGATTCCAAGCTTGAAAAATCATTTAAAAAACCTATCAGTAAGGATAGCGTCTATGCATAAAAAGTATTGCAAGAATTGCAAATCAATTAAAGTTAAATAGAAATTAGTAAAAACTTAAGATTAATGAACTTAAAGGTCATAAATTGTTCTTTAGTTTTATTTAAAAGAGTGGAAGGGCATAGGATGGGAAGGGGAGAGGAAGGGATGATATGATGAATAAAGTTATTGCTTTAATTTGTGTTCTTGAGTTTATGTTTTAAACGACACTTGTCGACACCCGTGCGTTGCACTGGGCTTAGTCTGTGGGCAAAATTTGATTGTTACACTCTTGTTACAATTCTTATAGTTTTAACTTCTTATCAACCAATTAACGTCCGCATCAACGCCGGCGTAATTTCTTTCTTCTGCTCTTTAGAAACTATTTAATACTTTATGAAAAAGGATTGAGTGATTAATAAATTTAATTCCAAGCTTGATAAATTCATTAAACAAACCTATCAGTAAGGATAGCGTCTATGGCATAAAAAATATTGCAAGAATTGCTAATCAATTATAAGTAAATAGACAATAGTAAAAACTTAAGATTAATGAACCAGAGCACTGGGTACATGGTGCCGTTGGGAAAAAGTGCTGCCCAAGCTTCGTCAGCACTTTTTCCCAACGGCACCAGAAACCCAACGGCACCACATTCGTGGGGTAACAGTATGGCACCAAGAGAATCTGGTGCCTTTTTTTTTTTTTTTTTTACATAAAATTAAAAATACATAATATTAACTAAAATTAACTTCATTCATTTAAAAAAAACACATTACAATAAAAGTAAAAACATAAAAAATATAATACGTAAACAAGAAATAAAAATTACAAACTAGTAGTTACGGTTCCAAACATGCTCCACAAGGTCATCTCGAAGATCGTTGTGTACTTTGCTATCTCTGAGTTCTTTGTGTTTTCGAACATGTAAATCACATCTTTCGGTCCATTCCTGTGGAATGTCTGGCGTTGGATCAACGAAAACATCTCTTAAATTCACTACGAAATCTTCGTCTTCCAATATCATGTTATGCAACATTACACAACAATACATGATCCTTTTCAAAGCGTTGATTTCGAAAGCACGTGCGGGTTGTCGTATAATTCCCCAACGACCTTGTAGGACTCCGAAAGCTCTTTCGATATCTTTTCTAGAACTTTCTTGAATTCTTTTAAATTTCAACGTTTTTTCAGTCTTTGCAACAGAAAACGTTTTCACAAACACGGACCATGTTGGATAAATGCCGTCGGCTAAATAGTAACCTTTGTTGTATATATGTCCGTTTACTTCAAACGGACATTCCGGAGCTGTACCGGCAAGTTCATCATCAAATAACGGGGAACCATATAAAACATTAAGATCATTATTTGCACCCGGAACCCCAAAATAAGCATGCCAAATCCATAATCGTTGATCCGCAACCGCTTCTAACATAATTGTTGGGTATTTATGGTCACGTCTTTTTGAATTGAGCGGCTAAGGCTTTTGGGCAATTTTTCCAATCCCAATGCATACAATCAATACTCTCGAGCATTCTCGAGAATCCATGTTTTTCTTCATGCAATGCTTATAAGTTTTCAATATCCACTAAAGTGGGCTTTCTTAAATACTTTTCAACGTATAAAATATGTATGCATTTTGTAAACTCGACTAAACATCGTCGTTGTGTTCGTTCACCAATTTGTAAGTACTCATCAAATGCATCAGCCGCAGTGCCGTACGCTAGTTGGTGTATAGCGGATGTGCACTTCAAAATAGGACCAATACTTTTACGCGGTATAATTGTAACCTTCTCTAAAAAATTGAAAGTAATCGGGAAGGGGCTGGGCGTCATAACTTAAAATATCATTAACTATTTTTTTTAAAAGTGTAGAGCTCATACGATACCTTCGCCTAAAATTCTCTTCGGTATATTTAGGATCAATCTCTTCGTCGCCAAAATAGTCGTCGATTAGACGTTCCTCCGCCGTTTCTCGTTGACGTGGTATGTATGCCCTCTTTTTAGGACTCGATCTCGATCCCGTTCCCGATCTCGATCCACCGGCTTCTTGTTCACACAAAGCCATATATTGTTCATACTCTTGATAAGAACGAATATATCGCTCCCGGTCGTCTTGAAAATAAGCATCATAAGTTTCTAAAGTGTTTGCGAAGACGGGATAGTTTGGATCCATATTTGAAAGAAAAGTGAGTGTTTATTGATATGTAAATGAAATTGGAAGAGTGTGTGAAAAAATGGAAAAATAAGGAGGTATTTATAGGATTTTTGGGGTATAAATTCAAAAAAAACGGCTATATTCCTTCCCCCCAACGGTCAGATTTAAAAAAAAAAAAAAAAAAAAAACCTGGGCTGGTGGTGACGGCGCGAGAACGAACGGCGCCACCGAGGTAACGGTGCGCCGTTGGTTTTCTGGCGCCGTTGGTCTTGGCACCACCTTCGGCGCCACCGTACATCCTTCTCTCAAAGGTCATAAATTGTTCTTTAGTTTTATTTAAAAGAGTGGAAGGGCATAGGATGGGAAGGGGAGAGGAAGAGATGATATGATGAACAAAGTTATTGCTTTAATTTGTGTTCTTGAGTTTATGTTTTAAACGACGCTTGTCGACACCCGTGCGTTGCATTGGGCTTAGTCTGTGGGCAAAATTTGATTGTTACACTCTTGTTACAATTCTTATAGTTTCAACTTCTTATCAACCGTACTAAAGTGTTATGCAAAGGTTGTAAGCTACTTTCTTCATTCGAAGACAATTTAAAAAATAAGTCAAATTGTTTTTGATTTTGATTATTTCAACCCAACTTTTGTGTATGTTCTTATATGAGATGTAAAACCTTCATATATTTACTTCAAAACATGATAATCTAAACACTTGTTTTGGTTTTAGATAACAGTTAATATTTTGCTTATATAAACTGTTTAGAATTATAACATGTATCATTATATATAACATTATTGGTAATTCAGAAAACATATACAATTGCATAAACATGTAGCAAACTTGTAGAGAATTGACATTGCATTCCAACTCCGATATGTATTACAATTTCCTCACTCGCGATCGTTGAGCAGATTGTGGATTCGCCATAATATGAGGTTTTGTCTAGTCATCTCGATATAATATTTATTTCAAAATCCAAAACCTCATATTTCGTGTTTGTCACCTCATGTTCATGTTGCCAATGATCCACACAGAATAAGCTTAGCCCATGTATAGTCATTAAAAAATACCCATCTAATTCATAAAATAAGAAAAAAAAGTTTCCATCTAATTAAATTTCATACAACTATATTTAAACTACATTATTTCGCAACATGTGTTTTGTACAAACAAAACTATATTTAGCAAATTTTGACATAATTTTTCTAAAATTACATTTTGCATAGTATATTACAACACCACCACCAATCTTATGATTGGTTTTAATACAATTTTACATGCCTAAAAGTCAAGTTCTGCAAATAATAAAAGCAAAAAATATACAATTTATAAACATAGAATTCTAGAAAATGTGTTTGGTGCATCAAAGCTCTTTGATGTCAAGAGAAGTGGCATTAGAACAGAAGCTTTTTAAACTTTTGGGGATCATCCCTTGATTGCGTACCAACATTGACTGACTCGGCGTCACTCAGCATCTTTACGACCTCCCTCATGCTCGATCTTAGATTTGGGAGCTTCGTCATATAAACCAAACCGATCATCAACACCTTTTTCATGTCGGACTAACTTCGGATCAAGAAGTTTAAGAATGTTTTCTTAGACATTAAGGTTAGACAAAACCCAATACACTATGTCTTTTCATTCCCCATACTCCGCGTCTATCGCTCTTTTTCCCGTGACCAATTCTAGTAACAGTACCAATATCACTATTTTCTGTCACTTTGAGTGTACACAAATTCTACAATTCAAAAAAGAAACTAAACAAAGACTAGTTTATAATATGTACTTGCAATAACAAAGAAGAAATAAGGAGTGCATTTTGGATATGATACTCACCGGGTGCGATATAACCATGAGTGCCCACAAAAGAGTTAGACTCTGACCCTAAACATACCTCGTGAGCGATCCTTGCCACCCCGTAATTAGCAATCTTGGATTCAAAATCCTTATCAAAAGTATACGTATCTAAACTTTTGTTTGTTTAAACAGTTGTTTAGATTTCGAAATTACGAATGAAAGCCAAGAAGAATAGTATAAAGCGACTAAAAAAGTTCCTCAATGATAGTGATACATACCTGAAGCTTGTTAGTGATTCCAATCCCCTCTCATTTCCCTATAAAATTAAATATAAATAAAACAAAAAAGAAGAAAGAAAAAGAAAAATATACCGTAGATGAAATAAGGTACCTGCTGCATTGGTGGATGGGAGGGGAGCTGGATGTGGGTCAACCTGGAAACCAAATTCTATTAGTTCATAAACGATATGAAAATCATGTCATGATATAGTAATATTAACAAACTTCTTTTTTACTTGGGAGGCGTTTGATTTGCTACCTATTCGCTTTAATTGCAAGTCAAAGGCTTCTTTTTTACAAATAAGTCACGACTACACAATAACGAAAAACACATACCTTCAAAAAATGTTTACAACTAATAAGAAGTATGAACATCAATTTAGAACCTGTGTATATTAACCTGAAACTCAAGTGACATAGTGGATTCAAAGATCACTAACCAATTTCACACGAATCCATTGAGTATTAGTATTTGAATTGTCTGTTTTAGCACCTAACTTATAATCTAAAACAAGGAATTGGGGGTGATTTTGCAAGAGCTTATTTAAGTAGTGTATGTGTTGTCAATGAATGCCAGAGGAACGGGCTTGCTTTCTTACTTATCGAGAAATCAAAAGTGGTTGCTAAAGATTGGGGTAAAATTCCTTAATTGCTCATCTCTATATGGTTGGCGATTTTGACATATTTCCTTATGAATCTGCAAATTTGTGTTGTGTTTTATCTCAATCGGGTCAAATACAAAAAAAATTGTGAAAAAAATAGGTCAAGCCAGTTCAAAAATTGCCCAAAGTTTTCTTTTTGTGCTTAAAACCTGTAAAATCGCTTATACTCAATAACTTTAGTATTACTGTAACAATATTAAATTTGTAATCATAATGAGCACTTAAGTAAACCACTAAACCCATGTTATTACCTGAAGCTTTATAACTCACTGAAACCATACCCATTGAACCATATTGAAACTTCAATGTACATTGAACTATATAAAACTGCACTGTACTTTTTAAGAAAACTGACAAAGATCTATAAACTAGATACACATCAGTTGAAACACCAATGCTCACTGAAGCCCTATCAGTTTCAACCATACCTGATACCATACTTGAATCTAACTTCCAAATACACACTGGAACAATACTTGGACCTGAAACCTTTGTACAACCTGAACGATATGAACCTGAAAGAATGAACCATCATTGAACATTAAGTCTATCGTAGGTGTGCTCATCGTAATAAAAACAAATAGCACCAGAATTAGAACAAATTCTCATACTAAAATCATGACTTATGCACCATCGTTAAGCAAGTGAAAAGTACTTGATTCAAGACAACCTAAATCTTTGAGTAATATCAAGGACTCATTTAAGCATTACATCAAACACCTTCTATGCATTTCATGAAACACAAATTATGAAACACATTTGGTTACAAATAACTTTTGAAAGGCAAACATCCTAAAACAAAATAAACTAACGTGAATTGAAATACATGTGTCGGTCTATACTTGAACAACCCCTAAATTCACTATTCCTTTCTAAACATGACACGTGAACTTTACAATGAATTCGATTTTCGGATAATGAAACAATGAGGTTTTAACCAAAAACCTGATGAAAAAGCAACTATATCAAGATCGAAGTATCAATAGTATACCAACAGAAGTTAACTTCATAGTTAAATGAGCTGTGATCTTTACATAATACCTAATAATTTGATCAAATAGACAACAATCAATTAAATCTCAGTAGATGAGATTAAGTGATTAACCTATCATTCAAATCGAATTAAAACTTACAGTCACTATGAAAGATTTATCGCATGAGATCCGTGAGCGGATTTGTAGAACTATAGCCGAGTTTGTTTTGTTAAGATGTGAATCAGAGAAAAAAAAGAATTAGTTTAGATTTGGAAAAAAGCACAAAAATGGTTATAAAAATACCTTAATGGCCTCTATTGCATATTTAACCTGAAACAAACGACCTTCAGGCAAGAAGGTGTTGACACCCCTTTTACTCAGTCCTAGTAACATTCATTCAGAATAGCAAGCAATTAGGTCAAACATAAAACCTAATCAATGAAACAACAATCGAAACAAATATTAAAAGTGTACCTTGTTAGAAACATCTTCTTGTTCTTTGATTAATAATAAATATATCTCTTTCCTGGCAATTAATTAGTATAATTAGGTTTTACAAAACTAAACTAAATAATAGATCATAGGAATCTCAAACATAAATAGTTTATTTATCCGTCTGTTTTGTTTAACGAATGATGATGATTCTGTGTTAATAAAAAAATGATTCATAGCTTCCTTGCTTCTTGGACGGTGAGGGGTTTAATGGTGGTAGATTTAAATGGAGGTAGTGGAGATTTGTAACTCCTTGGAGGATGATGGATTATTGAAAGGCATCCCTTATGTAATTAATTGTATCCTAAAACTGCCGTATGTATTGATGTTGGAGGAGATGTACAGGTGTGGGTTTAAATGAGTATAAATCATAAAGACTCACATTGATTATACATAAATTGGATCTTTTATAGTATAAGGATGACTAAGGAAATGAAAAGGATATTAAGAAAATTACCATAATGCCCATATAACTATAAAAGATACACATAAGACCACACAATAGCAAATAACCACACATGAGTCAAGATCGGATGACTTAGTCTCAAATGTTATTAAATGGTGATTTGATTACAAACTGTTATCACTAGAAATGGAAAATACGAGTGGTTTCATGCTCCACAATCAACATGTGTTTATCTTTGACTTGACGTATCAAGCTATGTGTATACATATATTGAATCGAATTTAACATGCAAATGAAATGCACAATATACTGCAACCCATTTATGTTTTTCTACAAACACTATATTTATCCTCAAACACGTCAAATCTTATTTGAAAACAGTTATAAAAATTAAAGATATAATCAAATCCGATTTAAAAAACCAAGGATGTTTTCAAAATGAAAAAAAGCTATAAAAAAGATTAAAAAATATACACAAATATTAGAACCTAAGTTCACGTGAATTGATATCATATAGATATGATATTAATTGTGACATGTGAGATGAGAAGTCGAGCGAGAGTCGTCTATTTGACACCGAAAGAGAAAGACGTGTATTGAACTTTTAGGGGTATATTTGTAATTTAAACTAGGCCCATTATGTTAATTGTCCACTTCCCCTCCCAATCCGCCCATTTTTGGGAGGAATGTATCTTCTCATAAAATGCCATGTAGTTCCCCTCCTCATCCCTTCCTCTTCAATTAAAAAAATCTTAAGAACACAAAACTTTCTTATTTCCCTTCCTAACCTTTTCCTTTCCCCCATAAATAAAACTCAAGAACAGAGCGTAAATTTTTTACTAATATTATGCAGTTTTTTTAGCCATGGAATCAAATGTATTTTAATAATATCCCACTCTATTAGTATGACCAATTTTTTAATTGTTAGGAGCTGATCACTTAATCTAAATGGAGATCACATTAAAGATTGTTAACAAGATAAGGCAAATGAGAGGTTTGCGGTTTACATTATAATTCCAATGCGGCCTGAAGGTTCTCCCATCTCTGCCCCTGTTCAAGAAATTTTGTTTTGACAGGTTGATGACATTTAACATCTTTACACAAATCACTAAATAGGGTATTGTTTGGCGAAATGGGCTGGAGCTGGGGCTGGGGCTTGTGTTAGGGCTGGGATGAGGCTGAGGCTTATATTATAAGCCGAAATTGAAATTTGTATTTTTTTAAAACTTGTTTGGCAAATGAGATGGGGTTAAGGCTTATTATTGCTAAATTACTAAAAAGGACAAAATTAAATAATTTTTTGGTATACGTTAGATATTTTTGTGGGTATATAAGTAATTTATGGTTCAAAAGCCCTGGGCTAAAATTTTTAGCCCCTATTATGAGGCTTATTTTAAAAACCTAAGCCCCGATAAGCCCCCATCCAAACACAACCATAGTTCTAAAACCTTCAACTTAACAAGACGTCATATGGTTAACAAATGTTGTTCTTTCAGGCATGCGAATGATGTATGAGATTATTGCTGAGGAGTTAAAAGGTTTTGGAACTTCTTCATGCACATTCACAGGATTACTTAAATTTCTAACACCTTGGTAAAGTTATGACTTAAAAAATTAAATATTGTTTTGCGGGCTGATAACATTAATCATCTAACCCTATCCCGACCCGATAACACTGTTGGGTTATCAGTTCGGGTCAAACAAACCGACAAGGTTTTTAACCCGATTTAACCCAACCCGATAAACTTTATCCAGTTTGGATTCCGCTCGGGTCAACCCAACCCTAGTGACACCCCTAATAAGGATGTTGATGTAATGATGTAGAATGCGTCAATATGGCACTACCTATGGATAAACACATCATGCATTAGATTATGTAATTTCATATCACATTAAGCAGTATGGAATGGTATGGTGGTGAGTTTACTAATAACTCACCTAGGTGAGTTCCCAACTCGCGTGTGAGTCTCATCCCGGCTAAAAACTCACCTAGGCGAGTCCCCACTAGCTAGGTGAGTTTGGCTTCATTTTGGAAGCAACTATGTGAGAAACTCATATAAGTGAGTTTGTAATATGGTGGGCCACATCTCTTTATATTTATTGTATTTAAATTAGTTGCGAGTGTGTGTCGGTATTTAGTGGGGTATATTTTATATAAAGTGAGTATTTTAATGAAATGTGAGTTTTAGTGGTAAGGTGAGTTCTTATTACGGTTGAAAGGTGAGTTGTAAGGTGAGTTTTATTTGGATAGAGAAAGCTGATGTGACGCTGACGTCTTAGATGACTTTGGGCTTGCCATACCGTCCAGCCTAAGATAATCACCTAGCTATTAAAGTTATATGTACTTATCTTCCTCTAGACAAGCTACAAATTCAAGTTACTCGTATTAATTATGAGTCTTTTTATGAAGTTTCAAAACAAAAGATTTTATGTATGGCTGATGTCACAAAGGGTAACGGGTCAAAACATTGTTGTTCGATTTTGATAAAATTTTGGTAGTTTTGGGAGTTTGCACGTTACGAATATGTTAGTTCTATGTTTATATCGTTATCGATTGTCACACATTGTTGTTCGAGATTGCTATTGGTTTGTGCACCTTTTGTGACAAACTAATTAATAATGATGGGAAGGTTAGCCTTTTGGTTTTTCATGGAAGCACTGAATTGATTAGGATGGGGATGCTTAAATATATATATATATATATCTAATATTCCTAACAAGATCAAAATTAAATCTGTAGGATATAAGTTTAATTATCCATTTATAGTTTTTGTGTGATGGAAGGAAGGGCCATATGGTTAGCTATATCCAAATTCATTTTAACTTATTCCTACAGTGTAAGATCCTCTATAAGATCTCAAAGGTGAGTTTTAGCACTACTATGCACATTACAAGATGTTATGAACTTCATGCAGGTCGCACTCATTTTGCGTTTTTTTTTGCTTTTAATAATAACCGTTGTTGTGTTTCGATGTTCGAATGAATCATTTTGTTTGATTTTCCAATGTAGGTGGAATATTGCACCATCATATTATAAAATGCTACATCGATGCAGGTCAGTTTTTTAAGCGAACCTTAAAACTCAATGAATAACAAACTTTATGGTTTTTCCCTTTAAATGTCAAAAGATCTGATTGTATTTTTTCCCATTAGTCACTGTAAGATTCTTATAAGTAGTTGCTCTTGATTTCAATCAACTACATATTATTTTATGTGTTGTACATGATTCTTCATTGTATGTAAGTAGCTTGTGAAAATTTATATAAAGATCAAGAACAATAGATTTATTGAATTCAACCAACCTCCCCACTTGTTTTATTCACAACATCAGCCTAACACTTCAACTGTGTTAACTGGTTTTGAGTTCAGTACAATTACAAAATAACAAACCTAACAATGATCTTCAAATCTCTACAGAGATGAGAAGATTTACAAGCAAACTAGAGAAAACCCTAAAAACGATTATGAAAAAGATAACAAACAAATAGCTGCTACTATTCTTTATATAGGCTGAGATGTTTCAATTTAGCCCTCCTCTTAATAGCTACCAGCTCCTCAAACTTCTCAATAAGCTCAATTATAACCCTGCAGTTACAAACACAAAACATACCAACTACAAAGTTATAACAAAACTTACCTTTCTTACCCTTTAGAGTTTAACTTACTTTCACCTTCAGTCCTTTGTACAGGATTTGGATTAACATTCTCAATATTCCCCCTTAAACTAATCTTGTACAAATCTTTCAATCCCAGATTCTCACAAAACTTATTGTGATCAATCACACTCAAACCTTTTGTAAAAATATCAGTTGTATTTAATTCATCGATTAGATCGTATACAGTTATAACCATTCCAAAACATGCCACTTTATCTCTGAAGAAAAATAGTTCAATCTCAAAATGCTTTGTCCTTTTATGAAAGACAACATTAGCAGCAATTTAAATAGCTGAACTATTATCATAATGTAATGGAACAGGGAGAGATGTACTGACATTTAACTCAGTCAATATTTTTAGAATCCACATAACCTCACAAGTTACACTATTCATAGCTCTATATTCTGCCTCAGCAGAAGATTTAGATATCATAGACTGCTTCTTACTTTTCCAGGAAATAAGACTTTTTCCCATAAACACTGCATACCCAGTAACAGACTTCCTTGTTACTTTGCACTTTGCCCAGTCAGAATCTACATACACCTTTAAATCTAAATCACTTCCTTTATTAAAGGAAATCCCTTTCCCTAGAGCAGTTTTAAGATATCTTAAAACCCTGAATGCAAGCTTTAAATGAGAATGTAAAGGTGCATGCATAAACTGACTAAGAACATGAACTGCATATCTTATATCAAGCCTAGTATGAGTCAAATAGATTAATTTTCCAACAAGTTTTTGATAATTGTTTATCCCTGTTAAAGGATAATCAGTATCAGCAACTATTCCTTTAGAAAGTTTTACAACACCTTCTTTAGACTCAATAGGAGTACCACAAGGTTTACAACCTAACATACCAAACTCTGTTATCTAGACAATATTTCCTCTGAGTTAAGATCAATCCTTCATTACCATCCAAAACTTCTATACCCAAGAAATACTTCAATTTACTCAAATCTTTAATCATGAATTTTGAACTCAAAAAAATTTTGAATTTATCAATTTCATCACTATTGTTACCTGTAATAACAATATTATCTACATAAACAAGTAAAACAATGATTATTCCATTTTTACTTTTAGTAAATAAAGAAAAATCACTTTTACTTTGTTTAAAACCATTTTCAAGTAAAACAGATGTAAGTTTCTCATTCCATTTTCTTGGTGCCTGTTTTAAACCATATAAAGATTTCACTAATTTGCAAACCCTTTTATCATCTTTAGAAAAATAACCCTCGGGCAAAGACATATAAACATCTTCTTCCAGATCACCATACAAAAATGCATTGTTAACAACAAGTTGATACACAGGTCAGCCATTAAACACAGCTAAAGACAAAAAGCATCTAACAGTAACAATTTTAACAACTGGAGAAAATGTTTCATCATACTCAATACCCTCTTTTTTATTATACCCTTTAGCAACTAATCTTGCTTTAAACCTTTCTACATCTCCTGTTGACTTATACTTAACCTTCCAGACCCACTTGTTACCAATTGGTTTTCTTCCAATAGGTAATTCAGTTATTATCCAAGTCCCATTCCTATTTAAAGCTTCTATTTCTAGGTTCATAGCCTCTATCCACCTAATATCTTTTGATGCTTCATCAAAAGTCTTAAGTTCTACAATTTTATTCAGGCTAGTAGAAGAATTAAAATTTTCTACACTTAGATTGGAATAATTCACATGTTTGTCAATACTATATGTGACCTTAGAATCAACCTTAAAATCACTAAACTTTTTAGGCATACTTGTCTTCCTAGAAGACCTCCTTAGGTTAACCTCACTCTGACTGTCTAGAACCATATTTGGAATTTCAAACATTTCATTAAACTCATGATAAAAACTGTCATCACCCTCAGATTCTTTATCATTTTCTACAAGTATTGCACGTTCCTCTATGTCACTGACTGCTTCTGTTGGTTCACTGTCATCAAGATGCTTCCCCTCATCCCATTTAGTGTTCCTAGTATTTTCAGTACCTTCAGATGACATATGGTCTGCGCCTTCACTAATTTCAGGCTCCTTATCTCTCCTATCATCATAGGGTTCACTTGACCTAGACTCATTCTCATCATAACTGAAAAAATTAAGACTATTTTTATTTTCAAAAACCATTAGATATTCCTTACATTCTTTATTATTCTTAAAAGGAAACACTGTTTCATAAAACTTCACATCCCTATAATAAAAAACCTTTTTACTTTCAAGACTAAAAAACTTATATCATTTCTTATCATTTGAGTAACAAATAAACACACACTTTTCAGACCTAGATGAGAATCTGTCAGAGTCATTAAGCATAGTTGAAAAACAGAGACAGCCAAAAGTTTTTAAATGGGAGAGATTTGGTTCTATATTAAAAACTAGTTCATATGGTGACTTTCCAGACAAGACAGAGCTAGGCAACCTGTTAATCATATAAACAGCTATTAAAATACACTCAGTCCACATGTTCAATGCGATTCCCCCTTAAACATGAGGGCTCTACCTACATTTAACAAATGCCTATGTTTCCTCTCAGCAATACCATTTTGCTGAGGGGTATATGGACAAGAAGTCTGATGAAGTATACCTTTTTCTTTACAAAACCTATCCATATTTTGATTAATAAACTCAGTACCATTATCACTTCTAAAAACTTTTATTGTTTTATCAAACTGATTTTTAACCAAATTAAAAAAGGTCACAATATGATGGAATACTTCATATTTCCCCTTTAACAGAAAAACCCAAACAACTCTCGTAAAATCATCCACAATAGTTAAAAAAATACTTATAACCCTCTTTACTTTGAACCTTATAAGGACCCCACACATCTAGGTGAACAAGTTGTCCAAGAACCTTGTATTTATTCTCACTTAAAGGAAATGGATCTCTGGTTTGTTTAGCCTAATGGAAAACATCACAAATATTATCATCACTATCTTTTTCAAAATCTAGTTTAGCTTTTAAATGTTCAGAACTTGGTCAGCAAGATGACCAAGTCTGTTATGCCAAATACATTTAGACAAACAACATACTTCAATATTATTATTAACAATTCTTTTACCTGTATTTAAAAAATACAGCCTATTACTCTCACTACCAGTCCCCACTTGGGTCCTTTGAACAGAATCCTGAATAACACAAGTATTTTCATCAAAAATCACTCTATACTTATTATCTTTACTTAGTTTGTGCACTGATAGAAGACTGACTTCATATCCTGTAACCACTAACACATCATGAATAACAATTTGATCAGTTAGCCTAAGACTACCTATATGGGTGACCACGGCCTTAGTACCATTTGGATGACCAACTGTTATGTTAAGTTTAGAAACTTCAACCACATTAAACATATTTAAAACAGTATAAGTCATATGTTGACTAGCTCCAGAATCAATGATCCATCCAATATATAGCTTATATAACCTTATGTTAGAATTATGATTAAAAAAACCTTGAAGAACAAAAGCTAATCATAAAATTTATACCTGCTATATTTACAGGCATGCTGCTGGAACCTGACTTGTCACTAATTAAGGCCATCAACTTCTTAAATTGTTCATCAGTGAAAGAGTTACTAGTTGACTGATCCTTACTACTTGAAACAGAATTACTACTAGAAGCACCCTTATTAAAACCACTGTTATTGTTCTTCTTAAAATTAGGAGGATATCCAACTAATTCAAAACACCTATCAGCAGTATGACCATTCATATTGCAATGAGTACATAACAAATTAGTTATGTTTAACCTTCTAGATTGATTATTATTGTTATTATTGTTCCAATTATTATTTCTTGTGTTTGGTCTAGCAACAAAAGCAGAATTTCCAGTCTTAAGGGCAGAATGAGATGATGATCCCCTATGGGACTCATCTCTTGACAGGGTAGCAAAAGCCCCCTTAACATCAGGAATAGGATCTGTAGTAAGAATTATGCTTCTAATGGGAGCATAAATCTCATCAAGACCCATAAGGAACTGCATCAGCTTAAGCAGTTGATTATGTTCCTTTAACTTGTCTGAATTTTCACAGATGCAGTCAGGCAAGTTGACAAGGGAGTCATATTGCCTCCATAGTGCATTGAACTTGTGATAATATTCAGACAAAGGTGAACCAGACTGAGTCAAGGAATAGATTTTATAGTGCATATTAAAGATTACAGAGGCATCCTGCTTACTATATGTTTCCTCTAACTCATCCCAAACAACCTTAGCATTCTTAGAGAAAACTTGACCCATAAAAACATCTTGAGATACACAACCAAGAATCCAATTAAGAACCACAGAATTACATCTATCCCATTGTTCTTGCATAAAACCTGCTTCTACAGGTCTTGGAATTTTACCATTAATAAAACCAAGTTTATTTTTTGTATGAATAGCAATAGTTATTGCTGCTTTCCAAATTTTATAGTTCTCGGTGCCTTCAAGTTTAAAACCAATTATAGGAACACCATTAGTATCATTACTATGCAAGTACAATGGGTCATATTGATCAATGTTATTCTCCCCAGAACCAGAACTTACGCTCTTGTCCTTGGGAGTTTTATCACCCTCAACCATATTGAAACAACAAATAGAACAGATACAGAAAGCAAATTAAACACAAGAATGATGCAAGGTATACACCTGCTATCGAGCTTAAGAATCAGGATTCCTTGCTTCTCAGAGAAGTAGGTCAAGACTCACTCAATAGCACCAAATATTTGATGTATAGCCAAGAATCATACAAACAATCACAACAAAGCAATAACAACAAACAATCTACAACTAAATGAGGGTGCGAGGGGTGTTACAGAGCACACAAATAAGCAATCCAATCAACGAGACAAGATGTCTCAGCAAACCAATCACAATACGCAGCGGAACAAAACAACCTGAAAATAATAAAACCAATAGATCAGCCAAGACACCTTCACAAACGAAACAATAGATAAAAAACTACCAATGATTGCTAAAAAGAAAACCAATATCCCCTGAACAAAGGTTTGATACAGAAAACCCAAGTTTTAACAACCAAAATACACCACAAGATAGATCAACACTAGATGATGATCAAGATCCACACAGAATTAAAACCCCCAATTTTTAGAAACCCTAAAATTCAACCTAAAATTCTATCAAAACAATAATCACCTAAGACATGCACAATAGATTCAATCAACCCGATTATCGATTAACAACTGTATCTACTAATCTTGAACTCAAAACAACCCCCCATAAACTTTGGAAACCCCAATTTTTGAAACCGTTTAGATCTTATATCAAAGCCCACCAGCTCTTATACATAAAAAATTATACAAAGATCAAAGAAAACATAATTTTTATGAATTCAACCAACCTCCCCACTTATTTTATTCACAACATCAGTCTGTAACTTCAAATGTTACAACTGGTTTTGAGTTCAAGTACTGAATACAAACAAGAAAACTAATGAATGATCTTAAAATCTCAAGAAAGAGATAGTAAGATTAACAAAACAAAACTAGAGAGAAAACCTAATGAAAAACTGATTACAAGATTAAGATAAATAAAGCTAAAAACCACATTATATAGCTACTCTATATTTTAATCTTCAGACCTTCACTTTAGCTCCACAAGTTTCCAGATGTGACCAAATTAACCTTGCAGTTAAGAAACAATTCCAACAATAATATATATAACTTAAACATTTTACCTTTAATACCTTGAAACTTATGTTAAGTTTCACTTTCAGTCCTTTCTTCAGGATCTTGCTTATTATTCTCAATAGCATTCTTGTTATTGTCTATGTCCTGCATACAAGATCTCGTTTATTAGTGTTACTATAATGCTAACAATACTTGTTCATAGTGTTATTAGTGTGGTGTATGTATTAGCTATAGGCTTTCTAACAAAAAAAGGCTTGTCCCATGAATATATGCATCAGTTATATACCTGAAGTTATTCTTCGAGGTACCCGAGAATGACACACGAAATGATGCCTCTGATGCCACCACCGTCAATACTAAGGATTGTTATGAGAACTGTTGGAGGCGAGGGTGCAAGCACATTCGATTCCATTAACATCTTGGACTCGTAAGAAATACAAACACTTGAACAATATTAGTACGTTATAAGGATAATTTCTATGCTAGAAAAGAGAAAGTTTGATGTTGCGTATATGGACAAGAATTGTTATGCACCTCGTAATGAAACACTCATATGTACATGCCTATAAACCGATAGGGTAGGAATGGTCAGAATATAATTGTTGATGGATATTATTATTCCATCCCTTTTATTAAAATGATTGAATAAGGTTTTTTGGTTGAGACAATATCAAAACTAAATTGTACTTCCTAAAAATCCCTATTAATAAGTGAAATTTTTATGTATAGAACAGATATACCAAACTAATTTGTATATATGAGTTCTTCTGATTAAATGTATTACTTTATGTTTATGGTTTAGGAGGTTTTTTGTTTTTCTGTGATTAAATATATGTTTCATAAGGTTGAAATTTTTTACTACATATTAAATGTAAAAGATTACTTTTGTACTTTTGTACGGTTTGATAGCGTAAAAGTGTTATTTGAGAGATTGCCGTGGAATCTAGGGAGACTGTCTCCCAAGTTTATAATGGGAGATGAGTTTTATATATGCACTATTTCATGGGGTGAGGCCCCCTTTTTTTTATTATTCATTGGTGAAGAGAGCTGAATAGTGGGTGGTAGAGGGCAGCATGTGAATGGGGTTGTGTGGGTGTGGTGGACTGGTGGTTGCTATAGTGGTGAAAGGGGTGAGAGTGAAGAGTGTGTTTGGAAATGGGTTTTAAAAAGTGAGGTGGATATATTTTGTGATATGGCACATACAAAATAATGTAAAATGTATAAATTAACATGTAACTTGTTATGGAGGTAACTGATTACACGAAACTGACCGAATTTAAATGTTGGCTACACAGATTTGCAAAAAAAATAGTAGGATACATACAACTATAAAAAGTGACAAGTTAAATACATTTTCAAGCAATTATCCCTAGAAAGAATATAGATATTAGGTTTCATTCTTAATTTCCAATAGCTTTTTCTGAGAGCCGATTGTACAAATATACACGTAACAGATAGCAAGATCGATTAGATTTTGGTGCTAAGCTGGCACCACCCCACGGCACCAACGATACCTAATGCTCTAAGTGTTAAAAGGGGAATAATGAGATGGTGGTAAATTGACTATTTGCCTTGAGTCACCACACCTAATGCTCTTAATGCGAGATATTTACCTAGGAGGTCTTTGTTAGGTTTTACAACTATTAACTATTAAAGATCACGAGTGCACAGCGGAAAAGATAAACACGTATAGAATATGTAATTAACAAGGGTTCAAGAAAGTGTGTACCTTTTAGCAATTAATGAATACACCGTCTTGAATATACGCGTGTGTATAAATTAAATACCACGCAAACTAATTAAGTTACCAAAGTAGATAACCTCTATGGTGTGCATACACTACACGTCACCGAGACACGTTAGGATGCTAGTCCTTCTTTCACGAATAAAACAACTGAACACGATGTTCTTGCTTTTGTTCTTATTGTCACACGATTGTATCCCACAACAAATATCGTCAAACCACAAAGGATAAAGAATCACTATTCAATATCTTATGTATGCATGTGCATGTTGATATTACATGCATGTGTAAGATATATTAAAATCATATCTAAAGAACA
>BQNB010050443.1:0-41508 GCA_026074375.1 Tanacetum coccineum | reverse complement strand
TTTTACACGTTTTTATGCACACATTTTTACACACGTTTTTATATACACATTTTTATACACATGTTTTTATACATGTTTTTACAAACGTTTTTATACACATGTTTTTATACACACGTTTTTATGCACACCTTTTTATAAATACATTTTTATACACGTTTTTATACATGTTTTTATAAACGTTTTTATACACATATTTATATACACGTGTTTATATACTTTTTACACACGTTTTTATACATGTTCTTATGCACGTTTTTATACACATTTTTATATACACGTTTTTATGCACACATTGTTCACACGTTTTATGCACACACGTTTTTATACACACGTGTGTTTAAAACATGTATATAAAAACGTGCATAAAAACATGTATATAAATGTGTGTAAAAACATGTGTAAAAACGTGTATAAAAATGTGTGTATAAAACGTGTATAAAAATGTGTGTATTAAAACGTGTATAAAGATTTGTGTATAAAAATGTGTATAAAAACATTGGTAAAATGTGTATAAATACGTGTGTATAAAAATGTGTGCATAAAAACGTGTGTATAAAAACGTGTATAAAAACGTTTGTAAAAACATGTATAAAACGTGTATAAAAATGTGTGCAAAAAATTTATGTAAAAATGTGTGTATAAAAACGTGTATAAAAACGTGTAGATAAAAATGTGTGTATAAAAACATATGTATAAAAACATATATAAAAATATGTAAATAAAAACGTGTATAAAAACATGCATAAAAGTGTGTAAAAAGTGTGTATAAAAACGTGTGTAACACGTATATAAATTTTAAAAAGAGTAAATTGCAGAAACCGTCCCTGTGGTTTGCCAAAATTAGGACCACAACACAATAAATAAAAATTGCCCTTGGCATTTTATCAACTAACTGACAAACACTAACTACCGCTAGAGACAGGGACCAAAACGATCCAAAAGTTTCGCCATAAGGAGGCTGTTTGCACTTATGGAAGACCAGGGAGGATTTATGAAATCTTGGCAAATCATAGGGACGGTTTTTGCAATTTACTCGTCCTTAATGATTACTTTGATTTTGCTTTAATTTGTTGATGCCTTGTTATTAATTGTGTTATATCTATTACTTTTTGGCATTTAATTATTTTAATGATTTGATATGATATTTTATGATCTTTTAGTTTTCATTGCAATTTTCTTAGATAATGTGTGTAATATCCTTGTGGACCCTTGAATTCTTAGCTGGATGTTAGAATGAGGTTGTGTGTATACTAGGTACTAAGTGATCGTCTGAATCCTAGCCTACATTATTGACTACGGGATGAGCAGTCCTTAGTAGTCGTTCATCATATGCCCATTAGGCAACCCTTAGTACGAAGCCCTGGCTAGGAGTGCATGCCACGTTAATAGGTAGCAACTTGTTAGCGTGAGGTGCTTGTCTCATTGACCCTTACACGCTTTAGGTGTTAGCTTTTACTATGACCTATCTAGTTGTAGTATTAGGCGTGAAACACACTAGAGTCAATAGGAAGCACTAAGGGATATCTCACATATTAGTTGGAGATCTTAATTATTGCGAACTGAGAATAGTTTAATTCTTCTTGCGAGTCCATTCCACTCAGGAATCATAGGTTAGACGAGGATGCGGTTTTGAGCCTAATGACTTTAGACGCCTCCTTTAAGATTATGATAAGACATTGCACTTGAGATCATAATAACTAAACTTAGGATTATTAGTTAGTAAATGTGTTCATCCTTTTTAGTTGTTTACCACTATAATAGTCCACTTTTGACAAGTTAGGTTCATTAAACAATCATTTGAATTTAAAACACAACGAGCTCTTTTACTGCTTTCTTAGGTAGAATGTCATTTTAATTAGACAACTAGAGAATACAAACCGTTCTTGGGGTCGACACCCGTACTTACTAATCACTATACTATTACACGATAAGGTACACTTCTCTTCAGTGTGTAGGAATAATCTAGGTATTTAGGGGTTTATAAATGTAAAACTAGACGTTCCAAAATGGCACATCAATGTCGTTGAACATTCTCAAATTTTCCACTCTAAGTAGCCAAAAGCATTATAGTTCCCTGACTTTCAACGCATGAGGAAAAAAGCTCAAGCTTCCAGAGATCATCGAGATAGATGATGACAATGATGATGACAATGACACTGTTATCATTAACAATACCCTTATCATCTAACTCAGAGATCTCAAAAAGCTTGGGTTTTTTTGGTCAAACGTTGAATGTTTAAGAGATATAGTACGGGATGTTAATGCAGGTAATATTGAATAACATGATGACCATTAGGATCCTTGAAGTTTATGAACCAAGCGTTGAAAACTTGGATCCATTTGGTGTTGAAAGTCACAACAAGGGAATATACATTCGGCTGCTAAATGTTCCAAAAACTTTACGCACACGACTTTGGTTAGCAAGGCTCTAACGGATCAGCTTCCATTTGAAGTGGCACAACAGATGTTTCCTAAACTTGGCACTAAAACCCTGGTTCCATTTATTGCCTAAGCTCGCGTCATTTCTGTTTTTTCAGTTTCATAGGCAATTAGGCGCTTGTATCATAAAAAGTCTTGCACTGGACTATTTTAAAGTAATTGGTAAAGAACTACCTATAACGCCAAATGGATCAAACTTGATTCCTTCTTCAAGCAATAAACATAATCTGTATATCGATTTCTCTCTTGTTCCTCACCCGAACACTAACACTAATGAATTGATGAATTTTGAACAGCAGATATAAGCATCCTATAAAAGCAAGTGCAACATACAGCCGGTTCATTAATCAAGTATACAGCTGATGCAACATACGAAGCATGACTAAATTGCATTGCTATACTGAAAAAAGAGAGTATTGAACATTGTGGTACATGTATATCAATTTTGAAAAGAAATTTTAGCCAAGCCATTTTGCAGTAGTAGTCCACATTCATATCGAAAAAAGCAAGGAACATGGGCAAAACAAACTTATACATAGAGGGATGAGAAGGAAAAAGAGGATATGACAAAATAATTTGCACCAAATACACTTCTACGACATCCTCTCTTTTTTTCTCATCTCTCTTTATTAATTATACTTTATCAACTATCTTGGCATTGCATCAATCTGAATGTTCACTGATATTAAAAAAATAGGCGTAGCAGTTTTCCATTTAAAAAGAGTAATAAGCTATTACTAATAAAATATATTTCCGGAAAGTATTGATGAGAAAATTACCCTTAGAAAAGGATAAAGTTCAAATCGTTCCCAAGTCGTTTCCCTAACGAAGCATGAGATGAAAATCTTGTTTCGGTCCGTGATCGCGTGCTTGAATAATCAAAATTTTAGATTTTGGATTCTAAATCTAATAACGCAAAGGGAAAGCTTATAAAGGCATGCTAATCTAAAAATTAAGGCAATTTAAAAATCTAACAACATTTAAAAATAATTAAAAGCTAATTAAAAACAAAATTTTACTAACTAAAAATGACAAATAAAACTCTAAAAACTCAAAATGCAAATTTCTTAAACCTAAGTGTATTAAACTAATTTTTAAAACTCAGAAATTAGTTTTTTGAATTTTTAAACTATTTAAAACTATTTTTAAAACTAAATAATACTAAAAATTAAATTAAAAATACTAAATTTAATTCTAAAATTTTGAGAAAAATAATAAAAATACTAGATACTATTCTAAGGGTTTGCAAAGAAAAACGAGTGAAAAAGCTTTTACCAATAAGCTACTAAAAATCAAATAAGCTGAATAAGCTAAATCTAAACTAAGTATATTAATTAAATGATGCAATGGTTTAATGAAAAAGACCCAAAGGGCGCAGTGTTAAGATGTGTGTGTTATAAGAGGGAGGTCAAAGGTTCGAGTCATGTGACAGTCCCTTTTTGCAAAACATTTTTTTAATTTTTATTTTTGAAAAAGCTAAAGAATAAGCAAAAATAAACAAAAGAAAAGAAAGTGGCAGATTGACAGAACTTAATATTAAGCTATAATAAGCACAAAAGAAAGTGGCAGATTGACTAGCTTAAAACTTAATTGCTTTTAGTTGAAACTGATTTAGCTTTTAGACTCAATAAGCTAATAGGAAACTTAATAAGCTAGAAACAGACTTAACCCTAGACCTAATAAGCACTAGTAACTAAAAATAAGCAACTAAAAAGCTGAAAAGCACCTAAAGCTATTAAGACAGTTTGACACAAAAACCGCTTTCAAAGGACTTTTGACACAATTTAAGCTAAGTTTAGATACTAATAAGCACTTGAAAATAAGCTGAAAAGTGAAAACAGATTAAGTCCTATAAGCTAATAACACAAATAGCAAGAATTAAGCAAACTTGGTAAAGAAATAAGCTAGAATAAGGCAAATGAAAATGACAGACTACTACTTATTTTTAGCTTTTTGAAATGAAATGACAACTTTAAGCTCAAAATTAAGACTCTAAATCACTTTTACCAAACTTAAAAACTAAAAACAGATTGAAAGCAGATTACAATGAGCTAAATTCAATATAAGTTAATCAAAGTTAAGCCAATATTTTTTTCCTTAAATATGACATCTACACATTGGACCCGGTTTAAAAACTACCACTACTAAACTGATTGATCAAAACCCCTCTAAAAAACCCTCTAAAGGCTTTTCCTAAGTTAATTGACTCAAAACAGATTTGTAAAGATGCAATTAGAATCAAATTTGATCACAATAACCACAACTTAAGTACACATTTAAGAAATTCAACAAACTAGCAGTTTGAAGAACATTTATGACGAGCAGACTTGAGTTTCTGATAAACAAACCTTAAAACTTAACAAAACTGAATTTAATCTTAAGAAAACTAATCCTAAGTCCTAATTAAAGATTGCACAAACTGATTTAAGCACTAAAATGGTTTGAACTTAACTTGAACATTTTAAATTCTCTTAACCCAAACACCCCTTAAAAACTAAAAATGCACTTTTAAACCAAATCAGATCCAAATAAGCCCTAATTTATGAAAACAGATTAAGAACTAAGCTTATTAATGACAAATAAGCAAGATCTCTAGAAAAATAAGCTCTGAATAATAAGCTACACTAATAAGCTACTTTAACTATTAAAATGGACAGTTTGATATTAATTATAAAATAAGCTAATCTAAACTAGAAGCTGAACATATTAAGCAATAATAAGACTGAATAAGCAATAATAAGCAGAGAATAAGCACAAATAAGCAGTCTAATAAGCTGAATGAGAAATTAAGCTTAAAATAGTAAAAGAGAAAGTACCTTGTCCTTTGCTCAAAACAAGGACTAAAAATGCTCTTAAGAGCTTATCTACAAGCTCCAGCTTGTTGAAAACAAGCTGGTAAAGTCCATAAGCCCATCCATTTCTGGCTTATCATCCACATTATTAGCTTAAGGTAAATTTGAGGTAATTTAGGTGATTAAACTTATTCAGTTAAGCTATTAGAGAGCTTAACTGAATAAGTATTAGCTTATAAAGGTTTTTAAGAGCTTATTGCTTATTAGGTAAAATCCAAACTCATTTTAGCTAAATTGCATAAAAGTAAAAACATGAATTAAACACAATATAAAAGGAAACTGAATTTTATTAATTGAAAAGAGGTTACAATGCTTTTGAAATGAAAATACAATAAAGTAAATTACAATAAGCTAAGAATTTAAGCTAAACGACTACTAAAACTAGATTTCTCTCTATTGTGTGAATGCCTCTATTTATAGTGATTGAGAGAAGCTTCTAGGCCTTAAGGAGCGTCTTCAAGATTTTAATCACAACCCTTGATTCCAAATCCATCTATTTGAGCCCTTGGATCACTTCCACGTTCGTCCAACCAATGGGAGTGATTGGGATTGCCAACGTGGCCTGGGTATGATGTCAGAGCTTGCCACGTTGGCCTTCTAGAAGGGAGGTCGAGCGTGTGGGTGAATAGGATTTTAACCTGAGTTATTTGTTGCAGTGTAAAGCGAAGGAGATGGGTGAACAATTATTATTTAGGCGCGTGTTGTATATGTGTTTGACCTGTTATATTGACTTGGGTTTGGGCTTTGTATATTTATTTTGGGCTTGGGCTGATAAGATTGGTATAGTGGATTGGATATGGACTAATGATTTATGGATTGGAATTTGGACTAAGGTACGTATATTTCAAGGCTTTATGGGCTGACCCGGCCCAATAAATGGATTGGAAGTTAGTCCGCAGAGATGGTCAGTGGTTCAACTTGTTACTTTGGGGTTATTATTATGACTTCCTAAGGGAAAAAGTGTGTACTTGGTATGGTTTACGGGTCAATGAAGATATTGGTTTTGTAGATATATGCTGGGTATTATGGTTTCTACTTCTATAAGTTACTTAATATAACACCCTGTGTTTTCAAGTCATTGACGACGTCGATAAATCCACAATGTACCTTTTGTATTGTACGCGTTTGCTTTAAATCGTAAATGTTAAGCTAAATCGCGTAAGCTAAAAATTAGCGTTCAATATAAACGGGCATCAAACAATTAAGCGTTTACATCAATCAAGTATTAAATAATTATTTTGAGAATAATTATGATCCTTGTTCATTTTATTTTTATCGGATACGTAAAGTGTATACGTTTCGCGATAAATTGCGTTTAGGCATTCCCGGAACCACAAAAATATTTCTGCGCTTCAACAAATACCCACATTTATACCCAATACATAAAAAGTTACAAAAATATATCATATATAACATATATATGCCGAAATTAGTGCAATATATACAAGGTTATATAAGAAAAATCTTACACTTGGTCAAATGTACCTCATTTGCATTAATACTTAGCCATTCCATGTTGGTTTGACCAAAGACACAAAAACTTGAATCCTTGAAATCCTCTTGATGTTGGTTGAATGTTTTTACTAGCTATTGACCATTTGAATGCATATAAGTGCAAGTAAACATGATAGGTAACTCATAGAACATAAACACTTAGTAAAATTTTCACAAAATCTCTTCCTTTTCTCCTTTGTGCCCACGTCCAAAAACCAAACCCCATAACCTTATCATACAAACTTTTCTACCTCATTTATACACTCTCATATAACATATCTAAGATACCTTAAGGTATTTTGAAGCCTTGGCTAACCATTTTCAAGCATTAATCAAGAAAAGAGAAGCTAGGGTTTTATTAAGAAAACAAGGGTTTTCTTGGTTATAATCTTGGGTTTAAAGTCTAAACAAGGGTTTAGCACTTATTTGTCATCATCCTACATCATCTCATTAAGGTTATCTTAAGCCCTTAACTTTTCATTTACATGATTATATGCATATGTGATGTTTATATAGTAAAATCACCATTAGGATATGTTTAACTTGTAAACATGGATTTTTCTTGTAAATATAGTTTTATGAACTTATACACATGTTTTATGGATAGTAATATGAAGTTATAAATGGATACATAAGTATTTTACAATCTTAATTAAGCTTAAAAAGTGTTGATGTAAATTAGGGTTTTAAAAGATCACTTGATATGTTCCAAGTAAAAGTATGATGAATAACATGTTAATCTTGTTTATGAGCTTTTAGTCATGATATATGAACACAAAAATAAAGTCATAATGGAAGTAAAAGACTTGTACACTTTTGGTAAAGTTATAAAGTGTAAAATATAAAAACAAGGTTAAAAATAGACTTAATAAAGTCACCCAAACTTTCTGTCCCAAAAGTGTATAAAAACATACTTAATTTATATTTTTATAAAATAATACGACTCATGACGATTCCGAAAAAGTAAGAAACTTGTCAAACGGATAAATAACGAAAAAGTTATGGTAAAAACAAGTTATACGATAAATAAACGGATTTATAAAAGAATTTTTATAAAAACTTTTTATAAAAATTATTCAAACAGCAAGTTTGATATTTTTAACAAATAATACATATTTTTAGGATTCCAAAATGATAAGAATCGTAATTTTTCAATTAATAACGAACGAGTTATGAATTTCGCGAGTTTACGACAATTAATACTTTTATAAAACTATTTTTATAAAAGTTACTGTTCATGACAGAAAGTTATATTTTTGTAAACCTTATAAATTGATAGGATTTTCAATAACGAGAACGTCCTCGAAAGAATCGTTAAAAACGGAGCTATAACGAATAAAATACGACATTTACGGGTTTTACGACAACAAATACGATTTAAATAAAACTCACGTCTGATGTGAACAGTAAAAGTTACTGTTCACCAGAGGGTCAAAATATGGAAAATGTCAAATTATGATAACTCGTCCTAATACGAAATAAAAATAATACGCCTCATGACGATTCCAAAATGATAAGAAACTTGAAAAACCGATTTATAACGAAAAAGTTACGGTAAAAACGAGTTATACGTTAATTAAACGAATTTTATAAAATAACTTTTTTAAAAACTAAATCGAACAGCAAGTTTGATAATTTTAACTAATAAAACATATTTTTAGTATTCTAAAATGATAAGAATCATGATTTTTCAATTTATAACGAATAAGTTATGAATTTCGTGGGTTTTCGATAATTAAAAGTTTATAAAAATGATTTTATAAACTATGAACAGTAAAAATACTATTCATGACAGAAAGTTATATTTTTGTAAACCTTATAAATTGATAGGATTTTCAATAACGAGAACGTCCTCGAAAGAATCACTAAAAACGAAGTTATAACGAATAAAATACGACATTTACGGGTTTTACGACGATAAAAACTATATAAGTGAAACTCATGTCTGGTGTGAACAGTAAAAGTTACTATTCATCAGAGGGTCAAAAAAATGAAAATGTCTACGAAAGCGTGGGCATAAGAAACGTCAAAATCGGGCCTAAAACGCAAAAGTTATGCTATATTTACATTGTTAAAATACATTATGTAGCGCGTAATGTTATGAATAGATCTATTTGGGAAACGACCTCCCGTTCGGGTGACTAGCTATCACCTGAACAAACAGAATAGCATTTGAAATTTATGATGTTTTCGGGTGAACTCTATACGTGCAGAATTGCAATACATTATTATCGCAAGAAAAGATCCAGACGAGACTTCGGTTTCATGAGCTTAAGAAAATGTAATCTGTTTTGTATGTCTGCATTGTTTCCTTATCACGGAAAGTCCTGTCGGTCCTGCATATTATGATTTTATCAAACCTGAATAATTCACCAACATTATTATAGACGTTTTAAAGCAATGTTTTTCAGGAGATCATAAGCATAAGGTGCCAAGGATACTATGGTGATTTTTGTTTTGGAAGTCATTCTAACGATAAGTTGTATATGTTGGAACCAGTATCCTTTTAATAATAATCAGGAACAGCTAAAGCTTCGGGCTATTTGTATCAACTATATGTTAAATCCAATGTATCAGTTTTAAAACGACTTTTTGGTCGTTCTATATATATCTTGTGTTATTGATCTATGAAGTAACATGCCCCGGACCCTTATTCCGCTGCGACCCAATTTGGGGGTGTTACATTTGACCCTTTTAAGTACAAGTATGAAAATAAGCCTTTGAGAGTTGTGAGTTTATGACCAAAGATTGTCAATGTAAAGCAATTCTCAACACACAAAACGAAATCAAGAAACTAGACAAAACTTAATTGAAGAGTCCTTAGGCAAAACGCAGTCAAATCTTAAGGCAAAACGTAGTCAAGAAATGAAATGGACAGAGTCTCCCCAAGGCAAAACGCAATAAGGGTCTTCAATTAGGCAAAGCGCAACCTTTCATAAACCAAAACGCAGAGCCAAAACACAGGAACCAAAATGCAGAACCAAAACGCAATAGGCAAAACGCAGGACCAAAACGAAATAGGCAAAACGCAATACCTAAAACGCAGAGGCAAAACGCAATAACCAAAACATAAAGCCTAATAAGACAAAACGCAGTACGTTGTCCTTTACAAAATGACAAACCGCAGTACTTTCTCTGATAAATCGCAGGAAGCAAAACGCAACCCGCAAGCAAAACGCAATCAAGAACACCCCTTCAGTTAGTCAAAATGCAGCCAAGAAAAAATCATCAAACTTTCTTAAAAGCTACAAAATGATGTTAAAACCACCTAGTAATGATGCAAGGGATAGTTCTAAGCCCGAAAGTACAAATCTTTAACACCTTTAATCACAAACAAAGATCAAACCTTGATTCTTCTTGCTTTATTTTTCGAACCAAAAAAATAAAACAATCAAGCCATGAATTTTACCCACAAAACAAACACAAATACAATACACCCCTGCAGCTCTAGTACCAATTGTTAAGCGTAAGATTTCACTAACAAGAGACATAATCCGGAGGTCGGGGAGGATAGAAATAATAAGTTGCCATTTTATTAGAGAGAGAAAGGAAAGAGTATGTGTGTTTTCTAGAGAGAGAAACACCACACACTTATGAGATAAAATATGAATCCCCACCCCTCCATGGAAGTATGGAGGGGATATATATAGCCCGGGACACGATCTACTTACTACACTTGACATTTCTAGACCCTGCGTATCCGGCTAATGTAAACTAATGTAATTCCGTATTAGCCGACATATTTTAAGGCTAACAAGTAGGTACGCTGGAAACCTCCCATTATGTAGAAAATGTGATCTACATCACACAGGACCTTGTACTGTTAAGTGTAATACTTGCAACAAGGTGGTCATTTAACCAAAAACTGCCAAAACAAGAGGGCCATCCACTGAAGTAAACATCTAACTAATGATAAAGTTATTGTCAGCCTGGGAGAGAAAGGGCATTAAACAAATACCAGTTCCGAAATACCAACATCAATGCCTCAGGGAAGAGCCTACATGCTAGAAACAAAAATGCTACCAAGACCCAACATAGTCACGGGTACGTTCCTCTAAACCAAACATTTAGCTATAGTATTATTTGATTTCGGAGTAGATAAAAGCTTCATATCCATATCTCTTGCCTCTATTCTAAATATTCCACCTATTACAATAGACACATTTTACGATATCGAAATGGCTGACGGAAACCTAGTAAGCACAAACATCGTTATTCAGGGGGCAACTCTGACTTTGTTAAATCAACCTTTCGAAATTGATATTATGCCAATTAAACTCGATAGTTTTGATGTCATCATTGGTATGGATTGGTTGTCCAAGTATCATGCCATAATTATCTATACGCGAAAAACGTCCACATTCCTATCGACTGTGAAACTTTAGTCTTTCGAGGAGACGAATAAAACTCGACTACGTCATATCATTATAACAAACCAAATGTAATATATCGGAGGGGATGTCAAAGTTTTTCATACCCAAGAAATGGAGAAGAAGTCGGAACGAGAAAGACTAGAAGACATCCATAAGTTAAGAATTTCCTGAAGTTTTTTTCCTGAAGATCTACCTGGCCTACCCCCAGTTCGTCAAGTAGAATTCCAAATCAACTTAATTCCAGAAGCAACGCCTGTAGCCCGAGCACCCTATAGATTAGCTCCTTCAGAGATGACCAGAAACTAACGAATCAACTTCCAAGAGTTAGCAACCGGAGTTTTATCCTACCAATGACTTCACCCTTGGGGTAGCTCCTGTCTTATTGTCAAAAAGAAAGACAGATCTTTCAGAATGTGTATCGATTACCGAGAGTTGAATAAACTTACTATAAAGAATCGTTACCCATTACCCAGAATCGATGACTTATTCGACCAACTTCAAGGTTCGAGTGTCTACTCAAAAATCGACTTAAGATCTGGTTATCATCAACTGAGATACTGGGATAAGATATTCCAAGACTGCTTTCATTACAAGATACGTACACAACGAATTTTCAAGTGATGCCATTTGGATTTAACTAACTCACCTGCGGTATCATGGATACTACATGAATCATTTGTGCCAAATCATACTTAGATAAATTTGTAATAGTGTTTATTGATGATATTCTTATCTACTTTTGTAACAAAGAAGAACACGCAAATCATTTGAGAATAATCTTGGAATTACTAAAGAAAGAGAAATTGTATGCCAAGTTCTCCAAGTGTGATTTCTGGATTCATATCAGGCAATTTCTTAGATACTTAATTGATAGTCAAGTACTTCATGTTGACCCCGCCAAGATTGAAGCCGTTAAGAATTGCACATCTCCTACTACACCCACAGAAATACGTCAATTCTTAGGACTCGCCGGCTATTATCAGAGATTTATCAAATATTTTTCAAAGATTACAAACGACTTGACTTATTAACCCAGTAAAAACAAGAAGTAAAATTCTGGTGAAGATCAACAGTCGGCTTTTCAACTACTTAAACAAAAGCTATGTGAAGCTCCAATCTAAGCTTACCAGAAGGAAACGACGATTTTGTTGTTTACTGTGATGCATCCCATCAAGGTCTGGAGCTGTGTTAATGCAAGGAGAGAAGGTTTATTGCATATGCATCCCGACAACTCAAACCTCATAAGAAAACAATACACTCATGAACTCGAATTAGGAGCATTTAGTGTTCACACTTAAAAACTGGAGACACTATCTCTATTGCACAAAGTGTATGGATTTACACCGATCACAAAAGTCTTTAACATATTCCTAAATCAAAAAGAATTAAATCATGAGACAACCTGTTGTTAGAAGTTACTTCGCAAATATATTGTGAAGATTCGTTTATCACCCTGGAAAGGCAAATGTTATGGCAGATGCCTTAAGCCGAAAGAAACAAATCAAACCACTCTGAGTTAGATCATTAGTCATGACCATTCATCCAAAATTACCATCACAAATCCTCCAAACTTAAACTAAAGCTCTCAAGGAAGAAAATATCAATGCTAAAAACTTATGAGGAATGGATAAAGCATTTGAAATACATCCTGATGGAACTCGTTGTATTAAGAACCGAAGCTGGTTACCACTCTTTGGTTATCTGAGAGACTTGATTATGCATGAGTCTCATAAATCAAAGTATTCCATTCACCCGGGTTATGAAAAAATGTATCAGGATCTAAAGAAACTCTATTGGTGGCCTAACATGAAGGAAATCATCGCTGAATATGTTGGCAAATGTTTAACATGTTCTAGAGTTAAGGCAGAATGTCAGAAGCCATCCGGCTTACTGGTATAACCAAAGATTCCTAAAGGAAGTGGAGTAGAATAACGAAGGATTTCGTTACAAAACTAACCTAAAACACAAATAGGGACATGACACAATCTGGGCATTATCGATCGTACTTACCGAAATCTGCACACTTCAATCCTTACCCTAGAGACAGATAGTATGTGTAAACCCTTACAAGGGTGTACTCCAAAGAAATAGTCCTCCCGGCATGGCATGCCAATATCCATTAAACACTCGAAAGACATCTTCAAGCCCTGTATTATAGATTTTGAAAGGATGGTAAAGATACTTACCAATGTAGAAACCACCTACAAAAGTCGTTACCATGCCAGAATCAATGCACACCAGTCGAAGCACTTAATGGTCTGAAACGTGCAGATCACCTTTTTGCTATGCCGAAGTGGAAAGTCAACATACAGGACCAAAAATAGTCCCATGAACCAACTGAAAGAGAAGTGCAAATTCGACAAACAGTTTGCAAGCCTGCAAGAGATCGACAAAGAATATGCCAATATAAGAAGTAAGCCTTTAGAAAATTCCAAGTTGGAGATCGTGTTATGTTAAAAGAATCACCTCGAAAAGGTTTCATCCAATTTGAAACGAAAAGCTTAATCCCCGTACATTAGACCATTTAAGATTCTAAGAGAGTCGTCTCAGTGCATACAAACTCAGAGCTACCTCTGAAGAACTCAGAAAATGTCCATAGTACTTTCCACATTTCTAATCTAAAGGAATGCCTATCTGATGAATCTCTCATCATTCCAATGAAAGAGCTTTGGCTCGATGACAAACTTAACATTGTGGAAGAACCAGTGGAAGTTATGGATCGAGAAATCATGCAACTAAGAAAAAGTCATATTTCTACAGTCAAAGTATGATGGAACTCTAAAGAAGACCAAATTACATGGGAAAGCAAATAACAAATGTCAGCCAAGTATCCATAAGCTTGTTTTCAAACATCACTCTGGCATCCAACTAAATCTCGAGGACGAGATTCTTTTAAGGGAGGGTAGACTATAAAAACCCTCAATTTTCAAAAATGTAAAATATCCAACAATTAAATTAGATGCAATTAATATCCATCTATTAATAAAGTATAATCACCTTTCTTACAAGGGAATTTTTTTGCTTAACTCATATGCAACGTAACTGCATCTCAAAGTAAAACGAAGCTCACGCACCTCTATCAATGCCATCTTTTCTTAGTTTAATTATGTCTAACATCCTAATATGTTCAAGTCTATATCTTAATAACATTTTTACTAAGTACATTATATCCATTTAACGAACTTTTTCAAAAACAAGCATTAAACATACACGATAACCATCAAAAACCTATTTTATAGTAATGTATACATATAAAATGAATGTGAAAGACTTCACAACATATGTACAAGTGTATTCAAAGAAAAAAATTTGAATAGATATTTAACCCTCCAAGTCAATGTACAACTCATTTAAAAATAATAACAATTAATAATGCTAAAAACCCAATTAGGTCCATTTAAGCTTCAAAACCAGTTTAAACTTTACACCACTTATAACACAAGTACAAGCACTTAATGCATTACTTCAAAATCTAAACACAATCCCAAATCATTCTAAACCTAGTTTAAACCCAAAACCCTAAAAAATAAAACCTAACTCTAATTTCACTTTCAACTAAAAACTAAACCTAAACCTAAAACTAAGCCCTAAACCTTAATCATAAGCCCTAATCTCAACTAACACTAATCCTAACCTTAATCAACCCTTAATCCAAACCCCTATATAACACATTTTAAAACCCTAACCCGAAAGAAAAACCAACCCGACATCATTTTCTTTCCATTTTGACCTATTTTTACTCCTAAGCTACCAACCTAGCACCTCAAGCACCTCTATGACTCACCAAGTAGCCACCCAAGTAGCTTACAAGCACCTCCATCACCTCCTTGTAAGCTACTTGCAAACAAAAATCTCCTTATCACTCTTGTTCCTAGCAGTGACCTCTAACACCCCTACACCTTTCAAATCTAGTTTCCTAGATCTCCATACTCATCATATTAGCTACCATGAATCATCTAAGTAGCCTTGACACTAAGCAAACTAGAAAACTTGGGCACAAAGGCTTCTTGACGCATATATAAGCTGAACACCCCATTCCTTTTATACTTTTAATTCATCCACACAACTCATCACATACCCTCAAATGGAATTTCTAATCCTTCATACAGCAATAGAAATATCAAAAAGTAAGTCCCTAAATTTATAATAGAAAGCCAAGAAGCAGAAAATGAGCCTAGAAGCCCATTGCAAAGGCGTACGAACCCGAAAACCCCATTATCGACCCATTTTGCTCAAGTAAGCCAAAGATCTTGTCGTTAAGCTTATATATGGACTCAATAATGTTCATAATACTCTTATATCATATATGAAACTCTTGTTTGAAGCTTGAATCCTCAAACCCATGTGTTTTTTTGCTAAAACCCCCTAAAAACAACCGTTTTGATTTTCTAACAACGAATCCTTATTCTCAACAATTGTTATTTGAAAACATCTTATTTTAGGCTATAACTAATAGAGCGAATACCCTGAAAATAACATTTGTAACCAATAAAATAAGCCTTGCAAGTCTTTTTGGACTTGTTTTGCAAATATTTCCAATCAAAGTGAATATATAATCAACTTTCTAAAATTTATAACTAAAGGGGCTGAAAATGTCTTATTCAAAGTTATAACTATAATGACCTATTTTGTCAAAGTTTCAAAGTTCAAGGATTAATAAATACCTACTTTATAAAAAAGGACTAAACTTGGTAACGTAATAAACCAAAGGGTATATATTGCTAATTTTTCAAACTTATAAAATATTATATTTATAATATTAATAATAAAATATATATATATAAATATATTATATAATATATATATATATAATATAAAATTATCTAGCCTTTTGAAGAAACTAAAAACTATAATGTAACACATTACTAGGATCTTCATGTGAGGAGTTTTCATTTGGGTAACATTTTAACGAGTTTGCTAGATATTATCGATTTAAAGAGTCTAGGCTCCTCAAATGTTTACTACATTACCTCTGAATTATGATGGCTGAAAACATGATATGATATTTCCATAATAAAATCGCAATCAAATGATAATTCATTCTTAACATAAAACATATCCAAAACAAACTAAGACTTGACCTATTACACCAGGTTCGTGACGAGCCGTACTTTCATTTCAATAACTTTTGCCATCAATCAATTTCCCTGTACTGTTAAGGTGCGTTCATACCTTGCATTCACTATTAAAAAATGTTTCATAAACCTGCGAGGGTATACATCTATAAACCGCATAATGTAAGTAATTTTCTATAGTTATGCCAGTACCTTATAGCCTTAGTCCCTACCCTTTTTCCATTAAGTCCCCTACTAACATTAGAACCGTTAATTACTCGTCGGTAATAGCGCTAATGCAATGAATATATCTATTTGGGACTAGACTCCCGTTGGTTGTACCTCTACTGTTGGCAACGAATAAGACACACGATTTAATAACTTTACGTGGTTTGGCAAAGACACCCTTTGGGGTAATTAATTGTGGTTAATGATTAACCAAAGCTTCGGTGTCATGAGCTTATGACAATAAAACTAGTTTTTCATGATAATTTTATGTGTTTTCAATATTACAAACTATGGGTGAATAACAACGTAACCCACTATAGACTTGTAATTCAAAACTGATAATATAAACCTATGCATTCAACTCAACCTTTGTGTTGACTTTTTAGCATGTTTATCTCATAGTACTAAACATCTTATGGCACGGACATAAAGATGGCAAAATTGTAATCATTCAAACTTATGTTTTTTTATGAAATTTTAGGACCTCTGTTTGTTAAAAATTCTGATGAAATAATGAATGAATAACTTTTCTTTTTAAAAACTATCTGTTTGAGTTATTTTCTATGATTATGACTGTTGTACTATGAAATAATACCCCAGATTAGCTTCCGCTGCTATATGTCAAAAATGGGGGTGTTATATTAAACCCTAACCCTTTAATCCTAAACCCTAAACTATCAATAATCCTAACCTTAATCCACATTTTAAAACCCTAAACCCTAACCCAAAATAAAATGAACCCAACACCCCTTTTTATCCACTTTTGACCCATTTTTAAGTCAAGCTAGCACCCTAACACCTCAAGCACCTCCATGACATCACCACCATGTCACCAAGCAGCCTACCAAGCACCTCCATCACCACCTTGGCCACCAAGTCTTGCTTTGTCACCTCCTTGTCACCCATATCCATTCGCACCCTTATAACTCCCACACTTGCATACTATTTCCCTAGCCTATACCTACTCATCACTAGCCTCCCTTGTCACTATCTATAGCCCATTCCACCACACCAAGAAAACTTAGGCACCAAGGGTGTTTTAAAGCCGAAACATGCAAACCATTTAAACACACCTCAAAAACTTATCACCACTTAAATGGAGTCTTAAACCAGACCAAGGAGGATCAAGTGAAGTCCCTAAGCTCATAATAGAAACCAAGAATCAAGAAAAAGGAGCCCTTGAAGTCGTTACTAGGCGTACGAACCCAAAAACCCCCATTTTGACCCATTTCTAGCTCAAGTAAGCTTATAATCTTGTTCAATAAGCTTATAATCTGTATTAGAACTATCATAAGGTCTATTAATGCCAATATGAACTCATTTAAAGGCCTTGAAACCTCAAACTATACCATGGCATTTTATTAAACCCTAAAAATAACCCGTTTTGATTTTCCTAGCTAACGAATCCCTTTTCTACAAACTTTTGTTACATTAGAACATCTATATTAGCTTTATTCAAATAAGCAATCACTGTAAATATCAATTGTAACATAAAAAAATCATGCATGGCTTTTGTAATATTTGCAAAAGTATTCCATGCTAGGGGTATATATCGTAACTTTATGAAATTTATAACTAGAGGGGCTGAAAATGTCATTTTCCTAAAGTTATAACTATAAGTAACCAATCATTCCAAGAAGTCAAAGTTAAAGGTTTAAATTATATATAAATTATATATAAAGGACTAAACTTGTAAAAGTTTATAAACCAAGGGTATAATTGCATTTTTGCAATCTTAAAAAAATAAATCTAAAATTTTATATAAATTATAAAAATATATATTAATATTATAAAACTCAATTTTATTAAAACCCGACACATTAATCGTTATTAATCATCGATCGGCGCATTATAAAACAATTACGTTATATATTTAACGTAATTTATCATCGACTAACTTTTGAAGAAACTTAAAATCTTATCGTATCACGTTACTAGGGAGCTTCATGTGAGGAGTTTCATTTGGTATACATTTTGACGAGTTTTGCAGACTTACGAATTAAATGACCTGCGCTCCTCAAATCGTTTACTACAGACCTCTGAATTATGTGGTCCAACATGATACGAATTACCATTAATAAATCCAATCAAATGATATTTTCATTATACATAAAACATATCCAAGACAAACTAATACTTGACAAATTACACCTGGTTCTGACGAAGCGTTACTTTATTTCATATACTTTTACCATCAATCAATTTCATTTACTGTTAAGTGAGTTCATAGCTTGCATTCAATCTTTAAATGTTCATAAAACCGCGAGGGGGATACAAGCATAAACCATAGATTCAAGTATTTTTTCGTATGCTATCCTGATACATTATTGCCTAAGTCCTTACTTTTTCCATTAAGTCCCCACTATCATGAACCGTTAATTACTCGTCGGGGTAAGCGCGAATGCTGTGAATAGATCTATTTAGGACTAGACTCCCCGTTGGTGTACTTATACTGTCGGCAACCAATAACACACTAAGTATATCTTTGCGGTTTTGGCAGAAGACGATCCCTGGGGCAAATATTTGTGTTTATATGATTAACCTAAGGCTCATGTCATGATGCTATGGGGGGGTGGGGGGGGGGCAATAAACTATTTTTCATGATAATTGTATGTGTTGCAATTATTACAAACTATAGGTGTATAACAACATAACCCACTATTGATCCTTTTATTCAAAACGTTTACTATAAACCTATGAATTACTCACCTTTGTGTTGCTTTTTAGCATGTTTACTCGGTAAGCTAACATCGTATGGCACGAGTGCACGGACTTGAAGATGCTAAACTATTATCGAGTTCAAACTTTTATGTTTTTCATGAGATTTTGGGGACCTTCTGTTGAAAAACTCTGATGAAATAATGAATGAACAACTTATCCATTTAAAAACGTCTCTTTCGAGTCGAATTCTGTGATATGACTGTTATACAAGAAAATAAATAACGCCTAGATTAGCTTCTTGCTAGCATATGTCAAAAATGGGGTGTTATTAAACCCTAAACCTTTGAAAAAAAAAAAAAAAAAAAAAAAAAAAAAAAAAAAAAAAAAAAAAAAAAAAAAAAAAAAAAAAATAAAAAAAAAAAAACTTTCAACTAAAAACTAAATCCTAAACCTAAAACTAAGCCCTAAACCTTAATCCTAAGCCCTAATCGTAGTCCTAACACTAATCCTAAACCTTAATCTACCCTAAAACCCTAACCCTAACTCAATCTAAAAGTCCAAAATCCTAAATCGAGCACTAAACCAACCCGTGACCCATTTTGCTCCATTTTGACCCATTTTTAAACCCAAGCACCACTATAACTCACCAAGCAGCTACCCAAGTAGCTTACAAGCACCTCTATTCTTTTCCTTGGCCACCAAGCTTGCTACATCACCTCCTTGTTGTTCCTTCCTTAGTCGTGGCCTCAAAACACCCCTTCGACACCTTCCACCTTGCTTAGTTACTATCATATCCTCCCATACTCATCACTAGGCATCCTTAGTCATCATACTATAGATCCTAACCCTTACCGAACTCCACATGCCTTTCAAGCCACACCTCAAAAACGCATATACTCATCAATGGTGTTCTAACTTAGATCAAGGAAGGTCAAGAGAAGTCCCTAAGCTCATAATAGAAGCCAAGAAGCAAGAAAAACGAAGCCTTGAAATCGTTACTAGGCGTACGAACTTAAAAACCCCATTTCGACCCATTTTAGCTCAAGTAAGCCTAAGATCTTGTTCCATAAGCTTATATTCTATATTATAATGTCCATAATACTCTTAAGACCATATATGAACTCTTGTTTGAAGCTTTGAATCCTCAAACCCATGTGTTTTTTATTAAAACCCCCTTTAAATAACCAATCCGTTTGTGATTATTTAGTAACGAATCCTTTTTTCTATACATTTTTTTTGTAATGTTAAAACTTCTTATTTTAGCTCTTATACTAATAGCTATAACTATGGCAAATATCATTTGGAATCATAAAATTAAGCTTTGCATGGCTTGTTGGACTTGTTTGCAAAGTTTCCATGAATAGGGGTTATATATCTTAACTTTTTGGATATTTAATAACTCTAAGGGGCCTTGAAAATGCCATTCTTCCTAAAGTTATTAACTATGAGGGTTGTTTGTTAAATTCTAAAGTTTAAAGGTTTTAAATTATATATACTTTTATATATAAGGACTAAACTGTAAAAAGTTTATTAACCAAGGGTATATACTGTCATTTTTTGTATTTCTTAAAATTATAAAATATTAATATTTTTTATACAATTTATAATGTATATATCAAATTTTTTAAGTAATCCGATTATGTTAAAACCCTACACATTTGTCATTATTTAATCAACCGATTGACGAATTTTTTCAATCAATTGCGTTATATATTTAGACGTAACTTATTCATCGACTAGCTTATTGAAGAAATTAAAATTTATCGTTTCACGTTACTAGTTGAGCTTAATATTAAGGGATTTCATATTGGGTATACGTTTTGACGAGTTTGCTGGAATTTACGATTTAAAGTGTCCATGGCTCCTCTAAACGTTTATACAATAAACTTCTGTATTTATGATGGCCCGAACAGTGATACAATTATTTCCATAAACTTGATAATCAAAGAATTACGTTACAAATCTTGAAGTTTTGAAACTTAAAACATCACACTAAGACTTGACATATTACCCAGGTTGCGTGACGAAGCTGTTACTTTCATTTCATATACTTTTGCCATCAATCAGATTTTCCTGTACTGTTAAGGTGAGTTCATAGCCTCGCATTCAATCTTTTAAATGTTTCATAAACCCGCGAGGGGGATACATGCTATAAACCATGAATGCAAGTATTTTTCTGTATGCTATCTTGATACATTATTGCTTAAGTCCCTACTTTTGCCATTTAAGTCCCCACTATCATGAACCGTTAATTACATCGCTCAGGGGTAAGCGGCGAACTGCTGTGAATACGTTTATTTGGGACTGGACTCCCCGTTTGGCTGTACCTATAGTGTCGGTAACCAATGGCACACATTTGAATAACTTTACGGGTGTTTGGCAAAGACACCCGTTGGGGCAATTATTTGTGGTTATTGATTAACCTAAGGCTTCGGTGTCATGAGCTTGGGGCAATAATACTATTTTCCATGATAATTGTATGTGTTGCAATTATTATAAACTATGGGTGTATAACAACGTAATCCACTATTGAGCTTGTATTAAAAACTGTTTACTATAAACCTATAAATTTCACTCAACCTTTGTGTTGACTTTTTAGCATGTTTTAACTCAGGTATCTGAACATCTTATGGCAAGGAGTGACACGAAACTTGAGGATGGCTAACTGTTATCATTCAAAAATTTATCGTTTGCATGTGATTTTGGGACCTATGTTTGTAAAAACTTTGATGAAATAATGAATGATAAACTTATCTTTTAAAAAATAATCAAAATAAAAACTAAGGTGGTGGGGCATCCTTCGAGTCCGTTTTCTTTGTTTATGATGTTGTACTCATGAAATAATACCCCAGAATTTGATTCCCCTGCTATATGTTAAAAAAATGGGGGTGTTATAGATTGGTATCCAAGAGCCAAGGTATAGTGAACAAGGTTGAAACCTTTAAACTATAACTACTTTTCTTTTTCCATCCAAGAATGTCCTGTGCCACTACATTTCCGGTATTAGTATGTAAGATACATAATATTTATTATATTATATAAATAACTTATTTACTACTGGGTGTTTTTAACATAACGATGGTCTTCTCCCAACCATCCTACTTCTGAGATTTAAAGGATACTTTTTTCCTCTAACTTTCCCAACTATTTTCGGCTTCTCCGGCACTATTTCCCAAGCTTCACCGGGAAACACTTATTTGCTAGCTCTTCTAACTGCATTATGGCGTAGTTCAAATGTGCTTCACCAACTCTTTCGCTTTTTCATAAATGACCCCCTACATGAAGGTATTGCAAGAATTTTATGTAAAGAATCAACCTATTTCACCAACAACACTATTGTGCCTCCATCTTCAATGTTTAATCCTCAATAATTCTTTCTTCCGAGGGATTATTGTCACCTAAGAAACATAACCATCATCCTCCTCTACTTCTGCCCTACCTCAAGAATTTAAGATGGGAGAAAGCTCTCTTAAGACAAGTTTGGAACGTCACGAGGAGCAAATTGAGGAAATTCTAAATCACCTGGATAAACTCTCTCTCAGCCGCATTGAACACATAGAAGACAAAATAGAAGGTCTCGGAAATGGCCGGGTGATTATACAATAAGATTTCGATAATCTAGAGGCTGAACTCCAACAAGCTCGTGCTTAAATTACTAAACTTCAAAAGAAGCAAATGGGAAATAACCACAAGATTTCTCTTGCTCGCTTCAGGATAACATAAAAAGATTTTACTGATACTTAGAACAATTCATCAAAAGAAAATCCAAGTCTGTCACCAAGCAGAAAAGAGAGTCTGCTATGCAAATCTATGAACCCAAGAACAATCAGGAAGGACCATCGAACTATTAGATTAGATCTAGTTATAGCTTATGTTAGAACCTAGCCACGGGATGTGTGGTATAAATAAAAACACTTGTCAAATCTTGACTATGTACAGTACAAAGGCAAGTTGTTTATGATAAAATACAATGGCAATCCCGTTAAATACCTTGTTGTTTTAGAATACCAACTTATCTCTCTTTCATCATCATCTCCATCATCATTATTATGAATCATACCCTGACTTCTAAATAAATCATAGATACTTATTTGATATGAATTATCTATGATTTTGATATCACTATTGTGACAAATGTTTATTTTGAGCTTTTAATCATTTTAAACTTTTGGATATCATTCTTATTACGTGTTGTCTTATGTTGATAGAATGCCTCCCAAAAGGACGTTAACATCTGAAGCACCAGCCATGACTCAGGCTGCCATCAAGAAACTAGTTGCTGATAGTGTCACTGCGGCTCTAGAAGCACAAGCTGCAACAATGGCAAGTACTAGTAATCCCAACAGGAACACCAGACCTACTGGAACTCCTGTAGCAAAAAAAGGAAACTATAAAGAGTTCATAAGCTGACAACCTTTCTACTTCAATGGTATAGAAGGAGCTGTTAGACTCATTCGCTAGTTTGAATGGACTGAATCAGTATTTTATCGTAGCAATTGTGTCGAGGAAAACAAAGTGGCATTTGCTACTGGTACCCTGACTGATGTTGCCCTATCCTTGTGGAATGCATATGCCCAACCTATTATAGTAGATCAAGCCAATCAGATCACTTGGACTGAATTGAAAAAACTCTTAACAAACAAGTATTGTCCTCAAACTAAAGTTAGAAAGAAGGAAGATGAACTTTACAATCTGACTATAAAGGGAAAATGTCTTTAACCTTACGTTAGAAGATTCCAAGAATTAGCAATATTATGCCCGAACATGGTACCAAACACTGAGAAACTCCTGGAAGCTTTCATCGGAGGATTACCTCGAAGTATTGAAGGAAATGTTACCGCTTCTAAACCTCAAACTTTAGAAGAAGCCATTAACATATCCCAAAGGCTAATGGATCAGGTTAACAAAGAACCTACGGTGCAAGTATCAAGTTGATCATAAACGAAAGTTTGACGACATAAGAACTTTCAACAATAACAACAACAATTACCGCAACAACAACAACTACCGTAACACCAACACCAATAATCACCAACCACAACAAAACAGAAGGCAAGAAGCTGTCAAAGCTTATACTGCCACTCCAACTAAGAACAGTAGGTACGCTGGAAACCTCCCATTATGTAGAAAATGTGATCTACACCACACAGGACCTTGTACTGTTAAGTGTAATACTTGCAACAAGGTGGGCTATTTAACCAAGAACTGTCGAAACAAGAGGCTAGTCAATGGAAGTAATCAGCTACCAGTGACAGTTATTTGTCATGCCTATAGAGAGGAAAGGGCATTATACAAACTCAGGGCGTAAGGACCAACATCAATGCCCAGGGAAGAGCCTACATGTAATAAACCATAATATCACCAGACTCGAAACGATAGTCGCGGATACGTTCATTACTAACTAACATTTAGCTAGAGTATTATTTGATTCCGGAGCAGATAAAAGCTTCATGCTAAATATTCCACCTATTACAATAGACACCTTTTACGATATCGAAATGGCTGACGGAAATCTAGTATGCACAAACACCGTTATTCAGAGTGCAACTCTGACTTTGTTAAATCAACCTTTCGAAATTGATCTTATTCCAATTAAACTCGGTTGTTTTGACGTCATCGTTGGTATGGATTGGTTGTCCAAGTATCATGCCAGAATTATCTGTGACGAGAAAATCGTCCACATTCCCATCGACGGTGAAACTTTAATCATTCGAGGTGATCAAAGTTAAAATAATTAACCAAAATATCCCCTCGACTAAGCCTCATATCCTGTTAAAATTCCAATTGGTATAATATTAGTGGATGTCAAGTTTTGTTTGCACCAAGCTAATGAAGAGAGAAGTCAGACAGAGTAAAGACTAGAGAGAATATCCTAGTAGTCAATGAATTCCAGAAAGTTTTTTCCTAAAGATATACCTGGCTTACTCCCTATTGCCAAGTAGAATTCTAAATCGCTTTAATTCCAAGGGCATCGCCCTGTAGCCCGAGCACCATATAGATTAGCTCCTTCAGAAATGCAAAAGAACTATCAAATCACTACAAGAGTTAGGCAGACCGAGGTTTATCCGACCAAGTACTTAACCTTGGGGAGATCCTGTCGTATTTGTCAAAAGAAAGAAGATCTTTTTGAATATGTATTCGATTACCGTGAGTCTAAATTTAACTTACAGTAAAGAAATCGTTACCATTACCCAGGATTCAATGATTTATTCGACCAACTTATTGTTCAAACGCGTTTACTCCAAAAATCAGGACCTGTTTAGATCTGGTTATCTTCAATAAGAGTAAGGGATGAAGATATTCCTAAGACTTCTTTCAGGACAAGATATGGACACTATGAATTTCAAGTGATGCCGTTTGGTTTAACTAACGCACCTGCGATATTCATGGATCTCATGAATCGTGTGTGCAAAACATATTTGGATAAATTTATAATAGTGTTTATCGATGATATTCTTATCTACTCTCGTAACAAAGAAGAACACGCAAATCATTTGAGAATAATCTTGAAATTATCAAGAGAAGAGATATTGTCATGCCAAGTTCTCCAAGAGTGATTTCTGGGAATCTTATCGTGCAATTTCTTGGACTCTTTAAATTGATTGTCAACTGGAACTTCATGTTGTCCCCGCAAAGATTGAAGCCTTTAGAATTTCTGACATTCCTATACACCTACAGAAATACGTCAATTCTTAGGACTCGCCGGCTATTATCGGAGATTTATCAAAGATTTTTCAAAGATTGCAAAGTCTTTGACTGAATTAACCCAGAAAAACAAGAAGTATATCTAGGGTAAAGACCAAGAGTCGGCTTTTCAACTATTTAAACAAAAGCTATGTGAAGCTCCAATCTTAGCATTACTAGAAGGAAATGACAATTTTGTTGTTTACTGTGATGCATCCCATCAAGGTCTAGGAGCAGTACTAATGCAAAGAGAGAAGTTTTTGATTTTGCATCCAGACAAACTCAAATCCATCAGAAGAAAATATTCCAACTCATGAATCTCGTTTTAGGAAGCCATTTGTGTTCGCTCGTTAAAATCTGGGACACTATCCTATATGGACAAAGTGTACGATTTTCACAGATCTATAAAAAAGTCTTTAACATATTCTTAATCAAAAGAATTGAACATGATACAACGCCATTGTTGAATTACTAGCATGATTAGATTGTGAGATTCGGTTATCACCGGAAAGACAAATGTATGTGGCAGATTCCTTATGCCGAAAGAATCGAATCAAACCATCCGGTTAGATCATTAGTCATTGAGACATTCTTCCAAATTTACCATTTCAAATCCTCCAAACTCAAACTGACAGCACTCAAGCGGAAGTAAACATCAAGCTGAATACTTACGAGGAATGGATAAAGCATTTGAAATATATCCTGATGGAACTCGTTGTATTAAGAACCGAAGCTGGTTACCACTCTTTGGTAATCTGAGAGACTTGATTATGCATGAGTCCCATAAATTGAAATATTCTATTCACCCGGGTTCTGAAAAAATGTATTAGGATCTAAAGAAACTATTATTGTGTGCCTCAAATGAAGGCAAGCATCGCTGAATATGTTGGCAAATGTTTAACATGTTCTAGAGTTAAGGCAGAATGTCAGAAGCCATCCGGCTTACTGGTACAACTGAATATTCCTATGTGGAAATGGGAGAGAATAACGATGGATTTCATTACAAAACTACCCAAACCATCAAACGGACATGACCCAATCTGGGTCATTATCGATCGTCTTACCAAATCCGCACATTTCACCCCCCTTTCCTACCCCGGAGAGTCAGATAGTATGGAAATACCCTACAAAGGGTGTACAATCTAAAGAAAAAAAGTCTCCTGGCATGGCGTGCCAATATCCATCATCTCGGATCATGACAGTCATTTCACATCCAGATTTGGGCGATTATTACAAAGTGCTTTGGGTACTCAATTGGACATGAGTACGGCATATCATCCTGAAACTGATGGACAAAGTGAAAGGACCATTCAAACACTCGAAGACATGCTTCGAGCCTGTATTATAGATTTTGGAAAAGGATGGGAAAGACACTTACCATTGGTAGAATTCTCCTATAATAACAGTTACCATGCCAGTATCAAGGCAGCACCATTCGAGGCACTTTATGGTCGAAAGTGTAGATCACCTGTTTGCTGGGCCGAAGTTGGAGATGTTCAACTTACAGGACCAGAAATAATCCATAAAACCACTGAAAAGATAGTACAAATTCAACAATGCTTGCAAGCTGCAAGAGATCGACAAAGAAGTTATGCCAATATAAGAAGGAGGCCTTTAGAATTTCAAGTTGGAGACTGATAGGTGTAAAATACACATATCTCTGTCTTTTTTTTTTTATCTTTTTTCTTTTTTTTTTTTTTTCTTTTTTTTACTTTTTTTCTATTTTAAAATATCATATTTCATTACCTAAAAAATAACCCAATAAAACCCAAAACAGACATAAATGGCAAAAAATATGTTGGAATTTGGTTTTGTGTTTTTTTTTTTTTATGCAGGTATGGATAAGTCAAAAATCCACAAGGAAAAACAGTCCAAATAGATGTGCTAACCCGGACACGAGAATTCAAAAGAGTACAAGCCGAAGCCCAAAAACCAAAGCCTTAGCCAATTCTTAATCTTCATGCGCCCACGCCATTCTTGCAATTTCGAAAAGGTCTTTATAACTTAAAACATAGAGGAATAAATAGAGAGGGGCCCTAAAAGTGCAATCCTCCCAAAGTTCAAACAGTTTTAAATGTCAAAGAATGGATCGGGGGCGGGAACCCCTTTTACTATTCACCCGTCTTCCCCAATTTCACTCCTATGGTAAATCAAGGGGCAAATGAAAATTAAAGGGTACGGAAGACAATTCAAGGTCTCTCTTACAAGATGGCAGGGACAAATTAGTCTAATCAAGGGGATACTTATCCTAGCTCAAGCTCAAAGGCCACGTAATCAAAGAAAGAAGCACAAATAGTGGTGGGTTTTGTGCTAAACTCACTCACAAAACTAGCACAAACGTCACATCAAGGGAATGACACGCTGGCAATCCTCAGGTGTCCACTTCTTAATCAAACGGTCACGATTGAAGCTCAAATGATTGGAAAATGAATGGTAGAGATTGAAGGATCGGGTAGCAAGGCAAAAAGGGCCTAGAAGCTTCAGCTTGGCACTATAAATAGGCCTCATTCTCACACACACAAGGAGGAGAGTTTTTTTTATCTAGTTTTTTAGTCTTTTTCTTTATCTAATTTTTAGTAATTTAGTCTAGCTTAAATTCGTGTTTTATGTAATTTTCCTTTTCAAGTATTGTAATCAGCTTCTTTACTTAATGAAATTCAGTTTTTAGTATTCTAAATCTCGTTTTCTAAGCTCTCATTTAAAGTCATAAGCTCTCTTAATAAACTAAGTTGTCTCAATAAGCTAATAAGCTCATATTAAGCTCTTTCAGTCTATAAGCTGAAATAGAGCTGTTTGAATTCAGAATTAATCTTATCTAAACCTTAAATCAAGTTAAATCTATTATGGATCTTATTGTATTTGAGCTTTTTGGAAGGGGATCTTAACTTGGAAGAGATCCCAAGGACTTTACTCTAGCTTATCTAATAAGCTAGGGAGCTTGTAGCTGCCTTTATTGGTTCCTCTTGTTTAGCTAGAGGAGTTTGTAAGTTTCTCTTTCAGTTTCCTTTAAATTCTAGTTTTAAATATTGATATTATTGCTTGCTATGTTTAGATCTGTTTATTTGCTTATTCTCTTTGCTTGATTAGTGTTTAAATATCTCTTCTAGTGCTATTTAGTTATGTGTTTTCATCTGTTTTTGCTTAAATAGTTATAGATCATTAAATACTAATTTCTGTCATAAAAACTCATAAAATCCAAAAATATTAGTTTAAATAGTTTAGATCTTAGATTAAAGCTTATTCAGTTGTTTAATCATGATTGCTAAGTTTGTTTTAAGCTAGTTTTTATCTGGTATTTAGTATTTGTTCATTGAATTTCTCTTAAAAAGCTTTTCTCAAATCTGTCATAATGATTAAGTAGTGTTTGGATTAATGCATTCTTCATTTTGAACTAGCAGTACCTTCATTTTTCACTACCAGTACTAACCATAAGTTAGTACTGTTGAAACCAGTACTAACTATCCAAAGTAGTACTGCTTTCACAAGTTAATACTGTTAGCTTTAATTTCAGTAGAATTAAGTTTAGTTTCAGCTTATTTAGATTTAGTTTTCATTTTCTAGCTTATTTCATTGCTTATTTAGTTTTCAAAGGTCAAAATTGCACCAGCAGTACTTTCAAGTGAAAGTACTGCTGAACTTTTTACACTACCAGTACTAACCTTAGTTAGTACTGCTGTGTTCATAGCTTAGTTTAGATAAGTAATTTTAAAGATTTAGCTTATTAAATTCAGTAGGATTTAAGTTTTAATATAGCTTAATATAGTTTAAGTCTTTAATTTCATTTTCTAGCTTATTATCTTAGCTTATTTTTGCTGTCAAAAAGTTAAAAAGCCACAACACATTACTATAGAAACTTAGATTTAAATTTGATAATTTAGCTTATGGATCTATATTTTCTAGCTTAATTAGATAGATTATAAGTAGTTTTATAAGACCTGAAAGTTTTAGAGTTTAGTTTAGCTTTTTAAGCCTTTAAGCTCATTTAAAACTTTTGCTCTTTTGCTTATTTCCTGAGTTTGCTTAGTTCATGCTTAATTTCAGTAGTTTAAAAGCACTTCTAGCTTTAGTTTCTTTTCATTTATAGATTAAGCATATCAAAAGTCTTTAGAACTTCCTTCCCTTTTCATTTTGAAAACGTAGTTATGAGTTTTTTATAGCTTATCTTTTCTAAACCAAGGGTAAGGCCCTCCTTTCTGTAACAGCATATCATAAGCTCATTTAGAGCTTATCTTTGAGTTTCAGTCTATAGGATTTTTTTGTTAAAGAATACCCACTAGACCCTCTACAACTTAGCTTCTTTGAGTTTTTTTGTCCATTGTAAGTTCTTTAAAATTTCGAATGCTTATTGGATCTTAAGTTTGTTTGTCGGGATAAGATTCTCAGGGATAAAGTGCTAACTTTTTCAATCTAACATGTTTTTTTTAGTTAGTCCTATCCGTTAGTTTGTTAGTTCCCCCCGTTATTTTCTTAGTTTTTTTGCACCATTATCCCTTATTTTAAGTTTTTAATTAAGTTTATTATTTATAACTTAGTGCTAAGATTACAAATTCTTAAATTAGTTTTTACTAAACTTTATAAAAAAAAGAAAAAAAAATAGGGCTTTTAGTTTTTAATAATTTTCGGCAAATTTTCTTATTTAGTCAAATTTTAGATTACAATTCTTAGTGATTTAAATATTTGTTTACTTTTCTAAATTATATTATTTGTTGCTTCTTAATTTCGTAGTTATAGCTTATCCAAAATATCTTTGTTCCATTCAAATCAGGTTCCGAACGAAAACGTGGTTTCAATCTCACTAGTCATTGGGGAAACGACCCGGGTGATCATACTAACCCGGTTAAACATACGTATTATATATTATTTTATAATATAATTTATATAGGGAGAATTTTTATCAAGGGTGGACTTGGTAACTTTCTTAACAATTACTCTTTTAAAAGTATTATAATTGATATAAATATATACGTGTATAAAATGCGAATCGTTTTGGCCCGTTGGCCGTGGACTAGTTCTACGCATTCCTACGTTTTTGATTGTTGATTTGCTTATGAAGATCTTATCGTCCTCGAAAGTTTCATATTTGTTTTGAAATTCAAAAATTAAAAAAAATCATCTAAAATAATAAAAAGTAAAAAATATTTTCATATCTCCTTTTTAGTCAATAAGTAAACGAAAAAAAAATCAAAACAAAAAAAAATTGTCCTTTAAAAAAAGAAATTAAATAAACAAAAGTTGAGTAATACACGAACCACAACAAATAATATCTTCTATTGAATATATCTATATACAATTTCCCGTGAACTTGCAATTGTTCCCAAATCGTCATCAAAGATTTAACACTTACCCTTTTGTGTCACTATACCAAATAACGGCTCACCCTTGAAAAGCAAATTTTCAAGAGCTACGTGAAGTAGTTGATTATTTGGTTTAAAGTCTCTTCGTGTCACCGTTACAAATTACATTGTAAAAAACGAAAAAAATTAGTAAAAGTTTTTTTGCTTATTTAATTAATATTATTTCTTTTTATGCGCACTCTTATTCGCAAAATCTCTGTAGGACGTCGTCCAACAACAAACCATCTTATCACGTTTGTTAAAATTATGAGTTGAAGATCTAATGTTGAACAAACGTTGTTCCAATGGCCGACAATCGAACAATGGCCCAATTGGATACAAGCACCCTTCGAGGGTTAAGAAGATCGCTAAGTTTGTTCCACAATCAATGCTAACAATTGTTGAGCTAAGCAAACCTTAATCATCTTGTTAAAAAAAGATAAAAAAAAACAAAGTCAATAAGTGTTACGGGTAGACAAGATCCTCACAATCACCTTCGATTTTTTTAATAAGGTCACTTCAACGTATTATACATCCAGAAGTTCCGAACACTTCGATTAAGGCTTTGCTTTTTCCCCTTTTTCTTTAGACGAGGTGAAGCCGAGATTTGGGTTCAGACAAGGACCTTCTAGATCAATTCTCACATGGTACGAACCTTTATTTTCAAAATTCATAAACCAATACTTTCCCACCTTCAAAAACCACTTACTATCCGAATGAGATCATTCTATTTTATCAAAAACAAACGAAGCCTTATCGAAGCATAGGGAACGTTTTTAATTAAAGGACTCCTTCGTCAATGTCCTCACCATGGCTTTCTCCGGAACTTCACCAACCTGACTACTTTTTACAATTCTTTGGAATCAAACGATCAAGTGCCTTAGATTTCCTGCAGCAGGTGGCAATTTCTTAGACAAAATATAAGAAGCCTCAAGAAGGTTTTAAGCAATATATTGAAAGCAAGTCAAAAGTTCGATTACTCCCAGAAGTCGTGCTAAATTATGTCAAGAGAATTAGTAAACGGATGCTCCTCTTTCTAATTCTTCACTTTAGCCAATAATTCTTTTGAAGCAACAAATACCTCTTCCTTGAGGATAAGATGACTATCAAGATGAACCAAATAATGAACAAATGAATAGCTTTAGTTGATACTACTCCTGCACCATTCAAGCAGTTGAGGAAGTTGTGTCCACTTGTGATCAAATCACAATTTTAACCTTTGTCCGTTGACCAACGGAGATTGGAAAACGATTTCCCGTTTTTTTCAAGACAATATCCAACAATTTCAACAAACCGCATCCGTTGGAAATTTTTCTCAAAGAACCAACTACCAATTTGGAGTAAGTCAAATGAGACCACTCAGGTTTTCACTCAACCGAATGTCCAAGAACAATCAAAACCGTAAGCAAGGAACCATTCAAATTTCCAACCAAAACCGTGGGAGGAAACTTTAAATCAAAACCTTCAAAACAACCAAAAACGTTTATCAAGCTCCACCATACCAAACACCAACCAACCTAACACCAAATCAATCAATCTTACCTTACGCAACCTCCAACAAAAGTGGTGTTGAAAACAGATTTTGAAAGCTTCTCAAAGCAAACATGCGAATATTAAAAGAAGTGCAAAATCAAAATCAAGGAATAGCAAAATCAAAAAGGCAAATTTTACAAGTTTCTGTTAACTAAGCCTTTGAGCACCACGTTTATGATATTAGGCAATACCAACCAAACTTCAAGTTCTTATACCTAGCAAACATTCGCAAACCCAATGAATGAAGCCAAAGCAATTACAACTCGTCGTGGTAATTCTTACGATGACGCTCCGAATCCACCGCCGGTGGTGGAAAAGAAAGTGAGTGACAAAGGATACGGAGCTACCAAGCACCGAAGACATCCAACCTCCTCCATTAGTTCATGAACAAACCAAAGACAAAGAACCAAGCGACGAGCCTTCTTTCGTTGCCAACAAAGCCAAACCTAATTTGCCTTACCCATCAAGACTCAACAAAGAGAAAATTCGTGAAAAGGATGATATCCTAGCTTCCAAGTTTATGGAAATCTTCCGTACAGACTTCACTTTGAGCTAAGTTTCGCGGATGCTCATCATTCAATAATGCAAAGTTTTCTCCGATGTCAATAAGATGCTTAACAACAAAGACCAAGTTAATTGAATTAACCACGAACACCGGTTGAATGAAAATTTATGCGCGTTGTCCTAAAAGTCTTCCAGAAACTAGGGTACCCCAGGTCGATATCTCATTCCTTGTGATTTTTCCAGAGATTCGATAGTTACTTAGCCCTTGCGATTAGGTGCTAGTATCAATCTCAGCCTTGAATCCATCTGGAAAAAGATTCACACTCAGGCCAACCGAAACAAAAAATGGTTTTAGAATAAGCCCACCGAACAATTCCAAACGCAACCGGTGTAAGACTGAAAATGATATGTCAAAGTACTTTGAACTTTATACTTTCCCTCCGATTTTCGTTGTTCTTGATTTTAAAGCCGATCCTCGAGTACCGGTTTGAACACGGGCGAACCCTTTCTTAGGACGCTCATGCTTAATCATTTTTACGTAAGAAAGGAGCAGATTACTCTTAGGAATGATGATCAATCGTTAAACCCTTAAATGTGGTGATGCACCTTCCATTATCCTACAACAATCTACGAATCGTTACAGAAGTTTAAATCTCCTGCATCGATAAATCACATTGTGAAGGAGTACTCACAAGAAATTACTTGTTTACTGATTCCGTTGCTTACAACAAATCCTTATCTCCGCACTTGAATATCCTTGTTTTCTACTTCATCTCCAACACTTACTCCTTTTGATGAAAGCGATTTTCTACTCTTTGAAGAAGCCGATGCTTTCATAGCAATCGAATGAGAAACCATTTCACATTTTTCAAATGCCACGTACTATGATCCCCGATGGGACAACTCTCATTCACGAGGCACTTCTCACAATGATCCGTTACCCTCTCACCAACCAAGAGATACTTACCCAGAATTTCAAAAAGATCTTAAAGTTACGAACCAAACGAGTCCTTTAGTCGAATGATGCTACATCTTATGAACCGGACAAGATGAAATTCCCGAAGTCGAACTTAAAGAGTTACCTCCGCATCTCGAGTATGCGTTCTTAGAGGAAAATAACAAACTTCCAGTCATAATTTCAAAATATTTGAGCCAAGAAGAAAAGACCTCACTCATTCATGTTTTGAAGAACCGAAAACAAGCAATTGCTTGGAAACTTTCCGATATCAAAGGCATAGATCCAGAATTTTGCTCTCACAAAATCCTTTTAGAAGATGATTACCAACCTTCAGTGCAACATCAAAGGAGGGTTAACCCTAAAATCCACGACGACATTATGAAAGAATAGAAAAACTTCTTGACGCGGTGATTGATTTATATCCCAATTTCGGATAGTTCCAGGGTTAGTCCCAGTCCAATGTGTTTCCTAAAAAAAGGTAGTATGACCGTTGTCGCAAACGAAGAAAATGAGCTGGTGCCTACAAGACTAAGTACACAGGATGGATGGAGTTTGCGATCGATATAATCGAAAGATAAACGAAGCAACTTGTAAAGTACCGTTTATCCTTCCGTTACCATCACATTAGTGACCACATGTTAGAACGATATAACCGTAAAAGAGTTTTATTAGTTTCTTAGATGGTTTTTCTGGGTATTTCCAAATCCCCAATGAACCTAACGAACAAGAAAAAACTACTTTTACGAGCCCTTTGATATAGGAAAAAAGAAATTGAATTTATATAGTATGGAAAAACGGACTTTCGTCGTACCGTCGAATGCCATTCGGTATGGTAATGCACTCCTGGAACATTCCAAAGTTGTATGATGCCATTTTTCACGATATGATAGAAAAAACGATTGCAGGTTTTTTAATGGACGATTTTCAGTTTTTGGAGATTGCTTTTTCCCTCAGTGTCTGCAATTAGATCGAATGCTTAAAAGGGTGAAGACACCAAATTAAGCCCAACTTGGGAAAAGAGCCAATGCATGGTTAAAGAAGGCATTGTTTAAGGACATAAGATCTCTCGAAAAGGAATTCAAGTCGATAAAGCCAAATTGATGACAATTTTTAAAGCTTCCTCACCCAACAACCGTCAAGGAATTCGAAACATTTTCTCGGGCATGCAGGATTCTATCGAAAGATTTATCAAGACTTTTCCAAAAACTCTCGACCCATGACCCACTCTTAGAAAAACACTCTTTCATATTTTCAGAAGATTGCTTCTAGCCTTTAAACATTGAAAAAGAATTAGACCGAGGAAGCTCCAATTCTTATTGCTCCAAATTGGGACCAACCTTTTGAAATCATGTGCGATGCAAGTGATTATGCAATCGGTGCGGTTCTAGGGCAAAGAATTGAGAAGCATTTCCGACCAATTCATTACGCTAGCAAGACGATGACTGAAGCAGAATCGAATTACACAACAACCGAAAAAGAAATGCTTGCAGTTGTTTATGCTTTCGAGAAGTTTCGATCATATCTAATCATGAACAAGAGTGTTGTTTACACGGACCACTCCGCTTTGAAATACCTTTTCAACAAGAAAGACGCCAAAGCAAGTGCTTCGCTTGGGTCTTACTTCTTCAAAATTTGAATTTAAGGTTATTGATACTAAGGGAGCTGAAAACTATGCAGCTGATCTCCTCTACTCATCGACTGAAAACCCCTTACGAAAATATCTTTGATCCAAAAAAGCTTACCTGAGTACTTTTCCTTTAAAGACGTTAAGTGTGTTAACTTCCAAAGAACAAAGGTACCCCCCCCTGGTTTGCCGACTTGCTAACTACCACGCGGGGAAATTCATTAAAAAAGGAATGTCGACTAAAGAGAAAAACAAGTTCTTTAAATATGTAAATATTACATTATTTTTGGGATGACCCTTTCATTCAAGAACTTGTGCGGATCAAATAATCCGAAGGAGTGTAATGGCAAAGAAGCTTTCGAAATTCTTGAAGCTTGTCATGTGGACCCACCTGGGGACACTATGGAGCCAACTTTACCGCCAAGAAGATTTTTGATGCCGGTTTTTATTGGCCCACCATTTATAAGGATGCCTACGAATTTGTCAAAACTTGTGATGCTTGTCAAAAACAAGGCAAAATCTCTCAACGTGATGAGATGCCTCAAAATGCAATCCAAGTTTGTGAGATTTTCGATTTATGGGGTATCGATTTTATGGGACCGTTTTCGACATCGTAAGGGAACAAATATATCTAGAAGCTGTAGACTATCTTTCCAAGTGGGGTTTGACGCGAAAGCTGCTCCCTACATCCTATACGATGCAAAAGGGTAGTTGTTATAAATAAATGTCCTTCAAAATCCCTTTTCTTCCCGATTCGGTTGCTCAACCGAGAGCGAATCATGAGAAAGCGATCGTGGGACCCATTTTATGTAACATGACAAATTTGATAAAGGTTACACGTCTAAAGTATGGGATGTCACCCATCGCTTTTGCCTGACTCTTACCATCCTCAAACGAGTGGTCAAGTTGAAGTCACGAATCGAGGTCTCAAAAGAATTTTAGAGAGGACGGTCGGAGAAAACCGTGCCTCATGGTCAGATAAGTTAGATGATGCATTATGGGCTTTCAGAACCGCTTACAAGACTCCGATAGGATGTACTCCGTATAAGTTAGTCTATGAAAGGCGTGTCACTACAGTTAGCTAGAACACAAAGCAAAATTGGGCTCATAAGCAAGCCAACTTCGATTTTAATGACCGCTGGCCATCATCGAATAAAGCTCCAGCTAATGAACTTAGCAAGCTTCGTGATCAAGCTTATGAGAATTCGCGAATCTACAAGAGAAGAACAAAGAAGCTACACATTCCATAATACAGAACCGAATCTTCATGTTGGTGATCAAGTTCCTCTTTTCAACTCCCGAATAAAGATTTTTCTCCGGAGAAGCTCAAGTCCCATGGTCGGTAAAGCTTATACAATCACCGAAAGTTTAATATCCTTTATGTCAACTGCCCAAGTTGTCTCCATGCAGAATGGATACAACTTCAAAGTCAACTGCCACCGTTCATAAAGCATACTATGGAGGGATACACTCACCATTGGTTATCCAGGCACCACCAGACTTGTCCCAAAGCAAACTAATTCAGGGATCCGAGGTCGAGCTGCGACCGTAATCAAAAACAAAGCTGCTCGTGGAGTTCACCCCATGCTTATCATTTCTATTTTCTTTCTATTCTCTAATGTGTGGTGTTGAGAGAGGCTTGTTCTCTTTCCGATTTTCCGATGTTTGTTGCTTGTTTATTATGATTTTTGCAGGATTCTCCCAACAAATTCAATGAAGCCTCTCGTGTCCGGTGTTGTTTCCCGTTCTACTCGAGTTTCTCATCCTTTGTGTAAATTTAGTTTGGGGAGATCCATATCCTTTTATCTTATCGATTAACGTTTATCTTTGGCTCGAACGTCATAAACGGCCTTAGATTACGTAACGAAGACCCGACTTTAAACATTGAGGACAATGTTTCGTTTTAGTTTGGGGAGGGAATCTATCGATTTGATGTTACTTGCTTATTGTTTTGTTCTCACGTACCCGTTTTCCCACAAAAAAATAGCAAAAATTTTAAATTTTTAGTCAATCAAAAAAAAAAAAAAAGTGTTAAGACAAAAATGTATGTTTTCCGCTGGTAAGAATAAGAAGTAATTTTTGACCCGATTGTACGTGTTGAGTTCTAGCTTTCTTCCTTAACAATTAATGATGATAGTTTGTGCTAGTCTCACGTAGACTTTAAATTAATCAATAGTAAATGAAAGCTAGTGCAAATCACCAAGTAGATTTTATAATATGCCGAGTATGGATTTTTATATAGCCTAAGCATTTGTCCAAATTTATTTGTGAAGAACAAGAAATGATAGTGTTTATTTATAAGTCATGACGCACACGTAGAATATTGGTTTTCTTTCAAGCTCATATGTATTATTGTTAGCTTTTTCCTCCCATTAGCTTGTTTCACTTTCAATGTATGTTTAATTAAATAAAGCTGAATGGTTTTTTTTGATTATTAATTAGTTAATAGAAGTTTTCTTTAAGTTTCCTTGTGATTAGGATAAGTACACATCAGGATACTTAATTTGGCTTAAAAAAACAAAAATAATAATAATAAGTACCATCTGCCAGATTACTCAATCTTGACAGGCGTGGCCGATGTGGAGTTTTCATATATGGTAAAGTCCGGTGTCAAAATAAGTAAATTAACCTCATGTCGACTCCTATCGATGTGGCTTCGAGATAAAAGGCACCGGTTATACTTATAAACCTCCAAAGTCGATAATATGTTGCATACATCTTGTCGGAGCTGACTATGTTGTAAACCTACTAAAGGACTGAAGGATTTTAATAATGAGTGCTTAATTTTTCGTCCTGTTTTGTGCCTTAAAGAAGCCTACGGGGGTATAAGGTGCCAAATGATTAGAATCCATTCATTCTTAAAGAACTCTTAGAGGGTATATGACATGAATGGTGCCTTGCTTAAGTACCTAAAAAAAGCCAAATTTTAGGTCGCCTGATGTGGACTTTAAATCTGCATTGCATTTGATCTTTTGAGCAAGGGCTGAGGAGCTAATATATTGCGTTCTTTACCATTACACTTTATTTCTGAATTAATAAGTATCGAAACAGCTGGAACAGTTGTCAAAGTCTGATAAAGAGCCTTCGCGTATATGACTAATAACAGCCTGAGAGTACAAAATCGGATTTATGGAGGAAAAAGGTAAAGAACACAATTAGTATTAATGAGTAGTGTTAGTGTCATGACTTTGATTTAACAATGACTTAGTTTTTTAAGCTTAGCACAAGGAGAAGATCAAAATATCGGGGATGATGAAGTTATCTTTAAGACAGCATAAATGTGCCTTTTATTCTATGATCCTAAATGTTACAATGAGGTAAATGAAAACATTACATTAAAGTATCAAACACAAATAAGCTTGTAGTTAATTATCAAGAAAATCATTAAAAAGAGAAAATTCTTTGAAAATGGGAAGTCGAGGGTGTTTTATAACGTTGTGATCACTCTCTCTCTAAGACAAAACTCTTTGCGACTTTTTTAAAGGTTTAGTTTGGGGAATTTTCAAGATATTTGGTTATAATGAAGGCATGTGATATGCTGAGGACAACGCAATCGTTTAGTTTGGGAATTTTTGATAGGTGTAAATACATATATCCGTTTTGTAACTAAAATAACCCAAATAAACCAAAAACAGACCAAAAATAGTCAAAAATATGCTTGTATTAAGTTTTGTGTAGGCAGGTAAGGATAAGTCAAAAATCACCAAGAAAAACAGAGCAAAAGTGAGCAAACACAGACACGATAAATCAAAAGAGTGGCAAAGCCAAGCCCAAAAGACAAGAGCCTTAGCCAATTTTCATCTACAAGGGCCAATCTTGCTATCTTCGAAAGTTCTTTATAACTTAAAAAGAGGAAATGAAAGAGAGGGGCCGAATGTGTTAAATTCCCAAAACTCCCAACAGTTTAACTGTCGACAAAAAGAAGCGAACCATTTTTACTTTCATTCCGTCTTCTTCAAGTTCACACTCCCATGGTAAAACAAGGGGCAAATGCAAATAATGAGGGTGCTTAAAGTCAATTCCAAGAGGTCTACATCACAAACCCAGGGTCAAATCAGATCTTTATCAAAGATTCATTAAGAGAATGAGCCAACGTAATCAGAAAGAAAGCTACAAGTTATGTGGGTTTTTTTGTGCTACCTCACTCACGTAAACTAACAACATAACGTCACATCAAAGAATGCCAGCCTTGGCAATTCCTCATGTGACCACAAATGATTCCAACGTACCCACAATATAGAACAAATGCAATTGAAGAAATGATTGGCCAGGATTAAAAGTTTTGGTTAGGCAAGGCAGAGGACCCAAGAAGCCAGCTTGCCCTATAAAAAGGACCTCACTTCTCACACACACACCATCCTAGTTTTTTTTAGTAAGTCCTGATACTAGTTTTTAAATAATTTTATAGCTTAAACTTCGTATTTTACTTTAAAGTTCTTGTATATTATCCTTTTCTAGTATGTAATTCAGTTTCAATTAATGAATTCAGTTTTTAATTTGTCTAAGCTCTCTTATTTTCACCCTTTAAAGCTCTCTAATAAACTAAATTGTCCTCAATAAGCTAACTCTCATAAGCTCTTTCAGTCTATAAGCTGAAATAGAGGCTGTTTGAATTCTAGTATTAACCTTATCCTAACCTAAATGGCAGTTACCCGAGCTTAATGGATCTTATTGTATCTAAGCTTTTTAGGAAGGGATCTACCATTGGAAGAGATCTCAATGGACTTATACTCTAGCTTATACTTAACACAAGAGAGCTGTAGCTTCCATTAATTTGTTCCTCTTGTTAGCTAGATGAGTTTGTAAGTTTCTCTTCAGTCTCCTTTAAATTCTAGTTTTTTATAAATATTGATATTATTGCTTGCTATGTTTAAGATCTGTTATCTGCTCTTATTCTCTTATTGCTTGTTAGTGTTCAACAGTTATCTCTTCTAGTGCAATATAGTTATATGTTTTCATCTGTTTTTGCTTAAATATTTATATTTTAGATCGTTATTTTATCAATCTTCATAAAAACTCATAAAACTCCAAAAATTAGTTAAATAGTTAGATCTTAGATTAAAGCTTAGTCTGTTGTTTAATCATGATTTTAAGTTGTTTAAGCTAGTTTTTATCTGGTAAATAGTGTTTGTTCATAAATATCTCTTACAAAGCTTTTCTCACAATCTGTCATGATGGTTAAGTATGTTTGTTAAGTGGCACTCTCTCAAATTGCACTAGCAGTATTAACATAAGTTAATACTGCTGAACCTTTACACTACCAGTACTAACTTCCCAAGTTAGTACTGCTTTCATAAGTTAATACTGTTAGCTTTAATCCCAGTAGAATTTAGTTTAGATTTAGCTTATTTAGATTTAGATTTCATTTTCTAGCTTATTTCATTGCTTATTTAGTTTTCAAAGGTCATAATTGCACCAGCAGTACTTTCAAGTGAAAGTACTGCTGAACTTTTACACTACCAGTACTAACTTCCAAAGTTAGTACTGCTGTGTTCTCAGCCTCATTTAGATAAGTAATTTTAGAATTTAGCTTATAAAATTCAGTAGGATTTAAGTTTTAATATAGCTTAATATAGTTTAAGTCTTTAATTTCATTTTCTAGCTTATTATCTTAGCTTATTTTTGCTGTCAAAAAGTTTAAAACTCCAAAAACAGTACTTAGAAACTTTAGGATTTAAATTTGTTAAATTACCTTATAAGTCTAGATTTTATAGCTTATAATAAGTAGTTTAATAAGTCTTTTAAGTTTCAAAGTCTAGTTCAGCTTATTT
>BQNB010050442.1:0-41508 GCA_026074375.1 Tanacetum coccineum | reverse complement strand
CCTCCTCACTATAAATGTCCCTCTTGTCAAAGCCTCAAATACCTAAGTCCTCTGGCTATGGCACCGATGTATGTCTCATATGAACTTTGGTGCAATCCAACCATTAGCTTAGACATGTCATGTTGAGGTCTCCCTTAACTTAATTGTGAAGGGACCAATACTTGTTCTGCATGTGCAATAGGAAAAATTAAGAAGAAACCCCACAAACCTAAATCTGAAGACACCAACCAAGAAAAACTCTATCTTTTGCACATGGATCTTTGTGGACCAATGCGTGTCGTAAGTGTTAATGGAAAGAAGGACATCCTCGTCATTGTCGATAATTACTCTCGATTTACATGGGTTAAGTACTTAAGGTCAAAAGATGAAGCTCTAGATTTCATAATCAAGTTTCTCAAGATGATCCAAGTATGGCTTAAAGTGACTGTCCAACGAATCAGATCAAATAATAGAACTGAATTTGTTAATCAAACGTTGCGTGAATATTATGAGAACATCTGTTTCTCGCTCTCCACAACAAAATGGTGTCTTTGAAAGATGTAATCGTACGCTAATTGAAGCTGCCCGCACAATGTTAATTTATGAAAAAGCTCTATTATTCTTATGGGCAGAAGCAGTTGCTACCGCATGTTACACCCAAAATCGTTCCAGCATACGTCTTCGTTATGAAAAAACACCATATGAGCTTTTACATGACAAACTTCCTGACTTATCATTCTTCTATATATTTGGTGTACTCTGCTATCCGACAAATGATAATGAGAACTTGGGTAAGTTACAACCAAAGGTTGATATTGGTATTTTCAATAGCTATGCACCCACAAAGAAAGCATTTTGAATTGACAACCGACATACCAGACGAATTATCAAAACAATTCATGTAGACTTTGATGAGCTGACTGCAATGGCTTCTGAACACAGCAGTTCAGGACCCACACTTCATGAAATGATTCCTGCAACAATCAGTTCAAGACTCGTACCAAACCCTCCTCCTTCAACACCGTTTGTACCACCTTCGAGATGTAATTGGGATCTTTTGTGTCAACCGCTGTTTGATGAATTACTCACTCCTCCACCCAGTGTTGATTACCTAGCCCCTGAAGTCGTTGCTCCAATTCATGAAGTAGTAGCTCTAGTTCCCGCTGTATCAACCGGTTTACCTTCTTCAACAAATGTTGACCAAGATGCACCATCACCAAGTAACTCTCAAACAACACCCGAAACTCAACCTCCCGTCATTAACGATGTTGAAGAAGACAATCATGATATTGAAGTTGCACATATGGGTAATGATCCATACTTTGGTATTCCAAATCCAAAAGTTCCTTCTGATCAATCTTTATCAACGGATATTAGTCATACAATTGTGCATCCCGATCACCAAATTTTTGAACACAATAGCAAATGGACTAAGGATCACCTACTTGAAAATATAATCAGTGAACTCGCTAGACCAGTTTCCACAAGGCTGCAATTACATGAGCAAGCACTTTTCTATTATTACGATGCTTTTCTCATTGCTATTGAACCCAAGACTTATAAAGATGCTTTGACTAAATCCTGCTCGATCGAAGCAATGAAAGAAGAACTCAATGAGTTCGAACGCCTTGGAGTAAGGGAGCTCGTACCCCGACCAAATAAAGTTATGGTTATTACTTTGAAGTGGATCTACAAAGTGAAGCTAGACGAACTATAAGGTAAAGCTTGATGAAATGGGAGGAATTCTAAAAAATAAGGCTCGCTTAGTTGCTCGTGGTTACCGTCAAGAAGAAGGCATTGATTTTGAGGAATCTTTTGCTCCAGTGGCTAGACATGATGCTATTTGAATTTTCCTCGCATATGCTGCTCACATGAATATGATTGTCTACCAAATGGATGTTAAGATGGCATTCTTGAACGACATTCTGCGCGAAGAAGTTTATGATAGTCAACCGGACGGGTTTGTGGATCAAGACAATCCGAATCATGTGTACAAGCTTAAGAAGGCTCTCTATGGGTTGAAACAAGCTCCTCGCGCGTGGTACGATCTATTGTCAAAGTTTCTACTCTCTTAGGAATTCTCTAAAGGAACCGTGGATCCCACATTGTTCATTAGAAGACAAGGCAAAGATATTCTCCTAGTAGAAATCTATGTTGATGATATAATCTTTGCGTCTACTACACCTGAATTATGTGACCAATTTTCAAAAATAATGTGTTCAAAGTTTAAGATGTCGATGATGGGAAAAATATCATTTTTTTTCTAGGACTACAGATTTCACAAAGTCCCAAAGATATCTTTTTAAACCAGTCTAAATATGCTCTAGAATCTTTGAAGAAATATGGTATGGAATCTAGTTACTCCGTGGATACTCTCATGGTGGAGAAATCCAAACTGGATGAAGATACACAAGGGAAAGCCGTAGATCCTACACACTATCGTGGAATGATTGGCACCCTTATGTATCTTACAGCCAGTAGACCAGACCTACATTTTATTTGTATGATGTGTGCCTGGTATCAGGCAAAGCCTACCGAAAAGCACCTCTATGCTATAAAAAGGATCTTTAAATACCTATGAGGAACCGTAAATCGGGGACACTGGTATCCAAAGGATTCTTCTATTGCTCTAACAGCTTGTGCAGTCATTGATCACGTGGGTTGCCAAGATACTAGACGAAGTACTTCTGGATGTATGCAATTATTGGGAGACAGACTTGTTAGATGGTCATCAAAAAGCAGAAAGCGTTTGTGATATCTAGTACGAAGCGAAATATATTGCCATGTCTGCTGTTGTGCTTCAAATCCTTTGATGAGATCACAACTTACCGACTATGGCCTTGGATTCAATAAAATTCCAATGTACTGTGATAACAAAAGTGTTATTGCCTTATGCGGCAACAATGTTTAACATTCTCGATCGAAGCATATTGTAAAAGATTCCAATTCATTCAAAGAGCAAGTAGAAGCTGGAGTAGTAGAGCTTTACTTGTCAATAACGAGAATCAACTAGCGAACATCTTCACCTAAAGCTATGCAGAGAAAGGATATTAAATTTTCTGGTCACTAAGCTGGGAATGGAGTTTTACGCTCTGAGATCACTGAAATAATTGGCTGATGAAGTTGATGAATAATGGTGGTACCTATTTCTGATATCCTGGGTAATCATATGTAGATATTCAATAAACACAATACCAAAAAGATCTTTCATTTTACAACAAACCTTTTATAAAATAAATACAAAAAAGTATAAATATATTTAAAAACCAAAAGAAAAATTAAAAATCAGAAAAATATAAAAAGTGGTAATCAATGCGATGATTTTATCTGAAAATCGCATAACATTTACTCGGTCTTAGAAATGTCATTCATAATGCTACGAGGCTGGTAAATGAAGTTCTGAAGCAGAAGTTCCAAATGTTTTCAAAACATGCCAAAAAAATGGCTTGCTATTATTTCAGATAGCAACCTGGTCATCATCTTCAAGGCAAGTATTTCAAAAAAAAAACTTGACCTCATAACGGGAATTTATTCTCGGGCATGGTCTACTTTATGACCATTCAAATGCTTGTGATTACTTTGCATCACAACCCATGCTTCCTATATTTCCATAAGTGTCGTGTTCAGTGCTATTATGTGTTAAATTAAGAGAAATCTATTTCTGTGTTGATTTTCAACTAAACCATTATTCATCTTAAATGACTTTTTCAAAAGACATCTTTGACCACTCAAAACGACTACAACTCTTTAAATAGAAAAAGGGTCATTGTTTGAGGGAAGAAATAATTTCTAATATTCTTCTGATAATAATAATGTGCTCAAAGGGAAAAAGGTTTTAAACAATAACAGAATATTATTTGTTAAAGAAAGATAATTGAGCCTAGCTTTCGTGTGCTTTATATGTTATGTGTTTATGCCTTTAGGGAGTGAATGTGCAAATATAAGTTTCTAGGTATTTTAGTTAAAAACATTAGGGGAACTATGTGTGGCCATAGGTTAAAGACTTTTAGGTAACCTTATAAAACTTATAATTGAAAAGTAAAAGGGTTATGCAACTTGAGGGGCCAAATGTGTTAAAATCGATTTTTTTGTTAATAACCCCACCCACCCCACCCCGTCCCCTGCACACACAAACACACACATAAACTTTATTTTTTTTCTCCCTTCTTACCAACAATCGATCTCCCCCAAGAATCATTCATATCTAGTGGTTTTGTGGCATTAAGGTATAAAAGAAAAGTGGTTCAATAATCTTAAACAACTCACATCTCAAAGTGAATTAAGAGTTACACTGATTTATGAAGTTGAAAGGGGGGTGTTTTTGGGACACCCTAAAAATTGATTGTAGGGTTCCTCAAAATCAAAACTATGTAAAAACTTTAATTGATTGAGGGATTTTGTTTGTTTAAGTGTAATAATCACTCGTTTAATTCAGTTTTGTATAACATTAACATATGGATGATTTATGGTTGATTTTGTGTTCGTCCAGTTTGGGGTTTTTGATTAGGATGTTTATTGTTAGTGGGTAATGAATTGGGAATGCAGTTTATGATCTCTTGAATATATTTGAATGTCTTAACATGCATAAACATGTATAATCATGATAAATTATTTGTGTTCTTGCTCGATTTAATCGTATAGGCCTTTTTCGCTGTTGCTAGTGAAATGTTTCAATGTTAGAAGTGCTTATAAATGTTGCTAAAACAGTTAAAAATGATAGAAATGTTTAATTCGTTTGTAAAAATCATGTTTGGGAATGTTTATAAGTATAGACCCGATCTAGTCGTTTTCCTTAAGGAACCGATCTAGTCATTTTCCTTAAGGAACCAATCTAGTCAAGTCCCTTTGGGAACCAAACTAATTAAAACATTTTGAGACCCGATCTAGTCAAACTCTTAAGAACTCGATCTAGTCAAAATCCTTAATGACCCAATCTAGTCATTTTTGTTAAGGACCCGATCTAGTTGTTTTCCTTAAGGAACTGATCTAGTCATGTCCCTTGAGGACCGATCTAGTCAGACAACTTGAAGACCCGATCTAGTCATTGCTCTTAAGGACCCGATCTAGTCATTACTCTTAAGGACCCGATCTAGTCATTGCTCTTAAGGACCCGATCTAGTTTTTCTCATCAAGGACCCGATCTAGTAGATTTGTTTAAAGACCCGATCTTGCTGTTCTCATTATGGACCCGATCTAGTGAATGTTTTAAGAACTGATCTAGTGAATGTTTTTAGGAACTGATCTAGTGAAATCTTTAAGGAACCGATCTAATAGATTTAGACCAAAAACACTTAAGATCAAATTTTCAATTTGAAGGCAAATTAAAACTTAACTTAGCAGGCTAATTAAAATTGGTTAATTATGATATCTAATTAAGTTAAAATAGGCTTAAAAGCAAGGTAAATAAGGTAATAAAAATCCGACTTGGTTATCTACATTCTCTACTAGTTAGAAAGACCACGATTCCTAAATTGTTAAAGAAGTTGCCTTAATCCTTTAAGCATATAAGTCTATCTAAGTTGCTATTCAGAGGAATAGATCTTTACAAGCGCTAAAAGTCTTCAAGGTCCTAATACTTAAGGAAAATTTCTCATATGATATTAACAACATCAAGTGCTCCATTAAAAGGTCTATAATAAGTTTATATATAAACTTGGTTATATAATAACTGTATTGATTCTTTCTTAAGCAGACCCATGGACATCACAAGAGCTCAACAAATTGCATTGGATGACGCTTTAGTCGCTCCTACCAACCGACTCATGATTGGAAAAAGTAATCTTTGACTAAGTTCAGACCTCAAGTCCAAAGAACCAACTCTTCAAGTGGTGTATGATGTTTTGAAACTCACTCCTTTTTACAAGGCATTCCAGATCACAACTGATGTTCCTTAAATTCTATAAGAAAGTTCTGGGCCACTGCTACAGTTCATCACCACTCGATTCGTTTCAAGATGAGCAATAAGAAACATATTGTAAATCTTAAGTACTTCAGAGAAATGCTTTAAATATGCCCTAAACTCCCTAATCAACAATTCGGGAACCACCCTTTAAAGAAGAAATTCTTATGTTTCTCAGAGATCTTGATCATAGTGGAGAGATCAAAGGTGATTTTAAAAAAAAAAAAAAAATAAAAAAAAAAAAAAAAAAAAAAAAAAAAAAACACCCAACACACACACAACAAAACAAAAAAAAAAAAATCTTTTTTAACAAAAATATAAAAAAAAAAAAATAAAAAAAAAAAAAAAAAAAAAAAAAAATCCGATGTCACTGTCAAACTGCCGCATCAACCTGGAGCTCATTTGCTGGGTTATCAACAAATGTTGAGTGGTAAAAGTACCAGATATGACAGTCTTCGCTATCTCAGCTCTCAAACCTTTGGGGCATGCACATAAGAAGACTGTAGATCTATGCTTTACCTTATGTAGGAGGCCTTTGTTTTATTAAGTTAGAGAACAAGTGTCAAGAGGAGTAATGAGATGTACTACCCTTGCTTCACCAAGGTCATCGTCAACTTCTTCATGACTAAGGATTCATCAATTCCAAGAAGAAACAGTGTAAATTGGCACTTTGCTAGGGATGACCCAATGTTCACCACGATAAAGGTTGTCTCTAGGCATGAGGACACACAGCTATATGGTGCCATTTTGCCTGATGAATTGACAAATGAAGCCATCAAAGATTCTGAATCCTACAAAGAGTACTATGCCATTGCTTCAGGAGCTGAACCTCCTAAAACAAAAGCAAGTGTCAAGAAGAAGCAAGCTGGATCTGACAAGACAAAGACTCCTCCAACTGCTAAAGGCAAAAGACTCAAGACTTCAGCAAAGGCGGCTAAACCTGCCAAGAAGAAACAACCTGCAAAGACGTCTAAAGCTAAAGGTCTAATAGTGCTATCTGAGGTTGCTTTAACAGAAGCTGAACAAATGAAGTTGGCCACAAAAAGAAGTCTGATATAAACTCACAACTCTGACGCCAGCGGCTCAGGTGCAGATGAAGGAACTAGTGGTAAACCAGGGGTTCCCACATGTTCCAAACATTAAATATCATGAATATGAAGCTGAGGCAAATCTCTTGGAGTCCAGTTGACGAGGAAGATGATAATGATGACAATGATGATGATGATGACAATGATGATGTTGATAATCAAGATGGTGATGGTCAATATGATAATGGTCAGGAATATGATGGACAAGATTATGAAGGTCAAGATGATGATAATGAGAAGATTAATTCAGACAACGATGGTGATGACTTTATTCATCCCAAGTTCTCCACTCATGATCAAGAAGAAAAGCAAGATGATGAAAATAAAGAAGAAGAATGGTCTGATGATGAAGCATATGATGACAAAAATCAAGGTGCGAATGTTGAGGGAAAAGAACTGATGGGGGGGGGGAAGCAAACAGGGGGGGGGGGGTGTGTGACCAAAATGAAGATGACGAAGCGAATGAATTATACAGGGACATGAATGTCAACCTGGAGGGAAGAGATACTGAAATGACAGATGCTTCATGCACTATTGTTCAAACTACTCAAGTAATAGAAGATACTCATGTGATCATAACTCCGGTCAATCCTGAAGGTCAACAATAGAGTTCTTCTGTGTCATCTGGCTTCATTTCTAACATGCTCAACCCCAGTCCAGATACAGATATTGACTCTATATTTAATCTGAACACTGAGTCAACTTCTCTGGTAGAAGTTCCGTCTCTATGTACTGTTGAAATGCCTCCTCTCTTCTGTAACTCACAATTCCTCCAACCACCCCATTTCTCTTATCCAACCTCTGCAACAAATACATGTTTCCACACCAACAATTGTTCCAAGTACCTCCCTACAAAATCTTCCAACCTTAATTCCGTATTCAAGTTTGAAGATAGAGTAAAAGCTTTGGAAGACGACTTCTCAGAATTCAAGCAGACAAACCAATTTGCTGCAGCTGTTTCTTCAATTCCCGAAATTATTGATACGTACCTTGCCAACAAGATGAATGAAGCCGTCAAAATAGCTGTTCAATTACATCAGGGCCAGACTCCAAGAGAGGAAGCTCAAAATAAATCAATTTCATCAATAAACTTGATGACAACATCAAGAAAGTCATCAAAGAGCAAGTCAAAGCCCAAGTTAAGGAGCAAGTCACTAAGATTTTTCCACGAATTGAGAAGACTATAAATGAACAACTTGAAGATGAAATACTGACTTGTTCATCCAATGAAGCCAAGACATCTCATGTTGTAGCAGCATTTCTGAACTGGAACTGAAGAAATTCTCATAGATAAAATGGAGAGTAACAAATCAATCTACCGATCTGATCAACAAAAGACTCTCTACAAAGCATTGGTTGACGCTTATGAAAGTGACAAACTCATACTTGACACATATGGATATACCGTCACGATTAAAAGACGTCGAGATGATCAAGATTGCTAGACGATGAACCCTCGCTGGAATCAAAAACCAGGGTCCAAAGAGAAGAAGGAGCTGGAAAGAACCTGAATACTGTGTAGCACCAAAGGAGAAGACTTCCAAGTCATCGGGCAAGTCTAAAGAAGGGTCCAAATCTCATCACACGTCTACTGGCAAGTCTGCTCATGTAGAGGAACCAATACACGCTGACAAAGACTTCGAAGAACCCACACGTCAGGAGTTTGATACAGGATTTACTGAAGATCAACCTGTTGATGAGACCACTCAGCATCATGATTGGTTTTAGAAACCAACAAAACCTCTAACTCCCAATCATGATTGGAACAAGACTTTGCCTGCTACTCATGGACTAATTCTACCTTGGATCAGCAATCTGGCTCGGAAAGAAGATAGTCGTGAATGTTTAATAGCGGGGGGGGGGGGGGGGGGAGTATGGATACTCCTCTAGACTTCTCAGCATTCATGATGAATCGGCTCAAAGTGGATACTCTGACTCCTGAATTATTAGCTGGTCCAACATTCGAGCTGATGAAAGGATCGTGTAAGAGTCTGGTGGAACTTGAATATTTTCTTGAAGAAGTCTACAAGGCAACTACTGGTCAGCTTGACTGGAACAACCCTGAAGTCCAGCAATATCCACATGATCTGCGCAAGCCCTTACCTTTGATACCCAATTCACAAGGTCAACGTGTTATACCTTTTGATCACTTCATAAACAATGACCTTGCGTATCTTAGGGGTGGTACCTCAAGTCGAATTTATGCAACTTCAGTAACAAAGACCAAGGCTGAAGATTATGGGCATGTCAAATGGATTAAAGACCTGGTTCCAAACACCATGTGGAGTCCTACGCCGGTTATCTACGACAAATATGCACTATGGGGAATCTCTCACTGGGGTCGAAAGCGTCAGCAATTCTATGGATTTGCTGTCAACAGGGAATCTGCTTGTGATATCTACTCCAGGCATAAAATCATTGCTGTTACAAAGATTCAGATTGTCGAATGGCATAATTACAAGCATTTGGATTAGATCACTATTCGTAGAAATGATGACAAGTTGTATACATTCAAAGAAGGCAATTACAAGAGGCTTCATTTAAAAGATATCGAAGACATGCTGCTACTTCTTGTTCATGGCTAGCTGACAAACCTTTTTTACCCCCCACCTACCTCGCATCCCCAATCGGAGTCCCAGCTCCCCCCACCCCACCACAACCAATAACCCATCCCCTCACACCCCCCCCCAATAACACCCCCCCAGCATAAACACAAATCCAACATAGAAGTGGGGACGCACTTATCCTCCTACACCCAGACCCCCCACCCAGGACCCCCCCACCATCCCCCCTCGTAGACTGCCCCCCAACACCACCTCACCACTCCCACCCAAGGACACCCCTAAACCCAACCAACCTTCACTCCTCCACCACCACACGTCGTCCCAATCTCGCACCCCCGCCCCGCCTCCAATCAAAACCACGCCCCGCAATTACACGGCCGTCACCCCCACCCTCCCCACCCCCGTACCCACTTTCCCCTAAGACCGCCAAACCCCCCAGTCAGCAACCCCAGCAACAACACGCGTCCCAACAATACATCTCACACTCCGACGCCACCCCCACGCCTCCCCGCCGTGCCCCCCCCCCCCCTTACCCCCCCCGCCCCCACACCCCCCCCTTTCCACCCCCCCCCCCCCTTCCCACCCAACCTCCCTCCCCTCCCCCCTTTTTAACCACCCCCCCTCTTTTTCCCCCTTTCCCCCCTTATTGAAGAACGCCTAGCTCTGAATGTTTCCTTGTTGAATGTTACCACGAAGCATTGTCATCCAAATAGGGTGTGAAGATCTTCCGTTGGTTGTCAAAGTTAACAAAAGAAGCTCAATTATAAGGCGGGCCCAGAAGTCATTTACTTAGCAGGTGGGCACAACTGAGTCTAGAAAACGATTGCAACTAATTCCTCCGCTTATACCAATATCCATAGCGGCTTTATATATCAAATAAGACAAAGTAAACAAATTGATACGATCAATGAATCTCCAAATTTAGTGGGACGGTACACTAAACGATGTTGGGAACGTCTAGATGATTATTTGAAGAGACTCACGGATGAAGTATCTGCCACAACGTACTGTAAAAAAGTAGACCAAGGATAAAGCAGGCGCTGTGATTTAAGCGATTGATTAAACCGTCCAGACCCTCCATCCCCTCCACATACTACACACCTTGACACTGCGAAGCCTTGGCAAAATTGTTTGTGGGAGACCGTACGAGGGAGACTTTTGGCTGTTGCAAAGGACCATATGATTTATCATATGATGTCCTCATCATAATAGGTCAAACCTCGTAAGATAATTAAAACTTGTTAATTCATATATATGTAGTGTAGACTTAATGGTGATAATAAGGAGTGCTCGAGTACAAAATTTTCAAGAATTTCTTAGTAAATTTAATATTTTTCAAATCATTGTACTCAGCACTGTCTTATGTACCCTCAAATATTGAGGGGGACCATTAAAATGTTTCATATATATATATATTGTGTAACATTTTGTCCCTGAACGTTTAATTAATTGATATCTAAAATATCAAGGGATTAACATTTTGGATAAGGGGAGAAAATGTGATTAAACTAAATCTAGTTTATATTGAAATGTGATCATATAAAATGGACTCAATGCACTTCACACTTAACATATACTTCGATCACGATGCACATGTTAAGGGGGGCTTTTAGTGATGATGAAAAACTCTCAAAGTGTAAATCTTTTGATATTCATATCAAACATTTTGATTGAAATTTTCAATGATTTTGGTTTGATTGAGATGGAGAATACCCTAAAAATAGCTGACCATGTACTTAAATTTATGGCGTTATATGGTAGTTAGGTCCATAGTTATTCAAATGTCCCCTGATCCAGCAGAACATCGTGAGTGTTAGGTCATGGCCCACCTAGGGTATAGAGTGGTGTGGAGGATCTGACCTTAGGGTATTTCCCACTAGAATAGTGTCAGAAAAGAAGTCCATTAGGTTATTTGATACTAAAGAGAGAGGGAAGAAAATATGTGTGGATGAATCGGGAAAAATGTCCGACTGAGATGGTAGCTAACACTGGAATCAAACCCAATAAAGGTGTTAGTTTATGACAGTCTCAGGTCGGTAAGTATTGAAAGGGTTTAGTTGAAGAAAATCGAAAAAAGAAATGTGAAGGATATGATAAAGGGTGATGAAAAGAAACGAAGCCCTCATACACTTAGGCAGACAACAGAAACTCGTGTTAATACATAATCAGTTAGAATACACTTTAAGCTGTTGTTTCTGATATGAAGACAAAGGCATGGACCCAGTGAGTAGTGCCCAGGGTAGAGTGAATAGCTATGCATCACCCTTCCTAGCCACTCCAAGGTCTCGCAACAAACTCTTGTTTCTATTGTTTCTCAACAGAGGAATTACACGCCATTTCTATCAAACTTTCTTACTCGAGTTAGTTAATATTGAAAAGGTGGCAGTCTGCTCCGGCCTCCGATCACTAAAAACAAAGTGCACTATTGAGTGTAGAGCCAAAAAAGATCATACATAAATCTTATTAGGACACTTGTTAAATTATGCTTGCTAAGTCACACAATGTGAATTCACAAGATATACATTAAGAATTCCTAAAACATTTCTTGTGATTTTACCAAAACAACATGCCGAGTGATGCTTAAGTAACTCACGTAAGATGGAAATCCTGCTCTGAGCCAACAACATACAAGCTCATGGTAGGTATACTTGTTTATGATTCTTTATGAATCAAACTTGTGACAACTGGAAAGCAAACAATGGTGTGATTCTTTATGAAATTAAACTTTGTTACGGTTATGGTGTCAACGATTAAAAAATTTTGAAACTTGACTTAAAACTCCTCGAATTGTGTCACAAAACCTCTTTTAACAAGTGATACGTCGAGTTGATTTTCCAAATTCAATCTTTTTTTATTTAATTAGTATGATAGTAACTCTTTGGTTTCACTCTTATCGTGCCTGCTGCTTTAAGACCATATAGTCGATAATGAGAACATGTCTGAGTTTGATGACATCTTAACACACTTGTGTTCAGAAAGATTTGATCACTTCAGCTGGAAATCCTTGTCACGGAGGATTCTTCCTAAATTCGAATCTACATGGATACAGGGTGATCCTCACAGATTCGATTGTTTCTCCAACCATCACGGGGTTGAATGACAAATCCATATTCATTCCTCCGCTTTATTGCTAACTGTTTTATTTTAGGAATTTATAAAGATGGACATGGAGGTACCTGATCCTAGCTGACTCACAAATTCATAGCCATGTGCTCATACTCGACCCACAAATATAATGACATAACGAAAGCTCAAGTACATGTTTCAAGACTTCCGCTACTCTGATACTGCTCGTCACTTTCTTGAGATCGATATGTGTTAAAGTTAATGAACTTCAAGAATTTATGCATTATTAAAGCTTTTCAAGATCATCAAATCAAGAAAGGTATGAGCATGTCGGTCCAAAAGTCACAAGTTCATTAGATGGCAAAGTTTACAAGATGGCAAAAAGAGATTATGCTTGGTTGATGAATTCAAAGTGGTTCCTAGAGCAAATCAAGACAATCTAAGGAACAAGCTCAAGACTCTAAAGTCTATGTTCACTACATCAATTCATAAGTTAGTTATGAAGGCTAAAAGACGAACGAAGCTCATGTCCTATAAGTTAAAGCATAGTAGTTGGATTAAGTCTTTGTAAATTGGAGTGACCTGCCTTAGGCGGGAGATTTCTTAGCGAAACATAAAAATGTATTCGGTCACTTTCAATCGATAGTTAGTCAAAGGCCCGTAGGTAGTCAATATAATGTTTGTAAACTAATGGCCAAAAAGACCATGGAAAGCAAAAGCTCCTATGGGGCCGGCCAAAATAGTAGTATATATAAATACACACCTCTTCGTAAGTTGGAGAGTTTTGTTGGTTGTTCATTATTCACACACTTAATACATTTTTCCTTCATGTTTACTTTCTCTCTTTAAATTGTTCATCCAACCACTCTATCTCTAAAACAACTCTCTTCCTCTTTCAATGTATGTTAACTTGATTGTTCATCATTATGGTAGATTAACTTTTATTGCCAAAAATAAGATTTTTCTTATTTTGACACATAAGCACACTGACACGTACACTTATGGAATATAGAAAGCATTGGTTACATTGCAAAGTAAACACAAGCCTTTGCATGGTCATAAAGCAGACCATGCCCGAGAATAAATTCCCGTTATGAGGTCAAGTTTTCATATTGAAATACTTGCCTTGAAGATGATGACCGGGTTGCTATCTAAAATAATAGCAAGCCATATTTGGCATGTTTTGAAAACTTTTGAACTTCTGCTCGAACTTCATTTACAGCCTCGTATCATTATTAAATAACATTTCTAAGATTGTAAATGTTATCGATTTTTATAAGACATGCCATTATTACCTCTTTTTATATTTTTCTCATTTTTTGAAAATTTTCTTTGGTTTTAATATCTTGTATATTCTTTAGTATTTGTTTTTATAATGGGTTTTCTAAAATGAAAATCTTTTTGGTTTTTTGTTTTTTTTTAATATATATACAAAATATATACATGATATTTGAAGAGGTACCACCACTATTCTTCTCAACTTTATCTACCCAAATTGTTTAGGGGTCTTGAGACGTTTAAAACTTGCATCCTGCTTGTTGCTTAAGAATTCAATTCTTTCTCTGCCAAGAGCTTTAGTGAAGATGTCTGCTAGCTGATACCCCGTATTGATAAAGTAAAGCTCTACTACTCTGTTATCAACTTGCTCTTTTATGAAGTGGAATTTGATGTCAATATGTTTTGATCGAGAATGTTGAACATTGCCGCAGCGTATGGCAATAGCACTTTTGTTATCACAGTACATTGGCATTTTACTGAATCAACGGCCATGGTTCAGTAAGGCTGTGATCTCATCTAAATTGACTTTGAGTACAACAGCAGACACGGCTATATGGTTAGTTCCGTACTGGATATCGTAGCGCTTTTTCCTTGTTCTTTTTTGATTGAACCAGCTAACAAGTCTGTCTCCCAATAGTTGCATACATCCAGATGTACTTCGTCTAGTATCTTAGCAATCCGCATGATCTGCGTTTGCATAAGTTGTTAGAGCAATAGAAGAATCGTTTGGATACCAGAGTCCCCTATTAACGGTTCCTCTTTGGTATTTAAAGATTCTTTTTACAGCATGTAGTGCTTTTCAGTAGGCTTTGCCTGATACCGAGCACACATGCATACAGCAAATGTAAGGTATGGTCTACTGGCTGTTAGATACATAAGGGTGCCTACTATTTCACGATAGTGTGTAGGGTCAATGGATTTCCCTTGTGTATCTTTATTTAGTTTGGATTTCTCTACCATGGGAGTATCCACGGGGTCACTAGATTCCATGCCATATTTTTTCAAAGATTCTAGAGCATATTTAGACTGGTTTATAAAGATGCCTCTAGGACTTTGTGAAATCTGTAGTCCGAGAAAAAATGATATTTTGCCCATCGTCGACATTTTAAAATTTTAACACATTATTTTTGAAAATTGGTCACATAGTTCAGGTGTAGTAGACGCAAAGATTATATCATCAACATAGATTTGTACCAGGAGAATATCTTTGCCTTGTCTTCTAATGAATAATGTGGAATCCACGGTTCCTTTAGAGAATTATTGAGAGAGTGGAAACTTCGACAATAAATCGTACCACACGCGAGGAGCTTGTTTCAACCCATAGAGAGCCTTCTTAAGCTTTTATACATGATTCAGATTATCTTGATCCACAAACCCATCCGGTTGGCTGACATAAACTTCTTTGCGCAGAATGCCATTCAAGAATGCCGTCTTAACATCCATTTGGTAGACACTCATATTCATGTGAGCAGCATGTGCGAGGAAAATTCTAATAGCATCAAGTCTAGCCACTAGAGTAAAAGATTTCTCAAAATTAATTCCCTCTTCTTGACGGTAACCACGAGCAACCAAACGAGCCTTGTTCTTTAGAATTCCTCCTAATTCATCAAGTTTCACCTTGTAGATCCATTTTAAAGTAATAACCATCACTTTATCTGGACGAGGAACGAGTTCCCAGACTTTAAGACGTTCAAATTCATTCAGCTCCTCTTGTATTGCTTCAATCTAACATGCTTGAGTTAATGAGTCTTTATAGTTCTTTGGTTCAACTGATGTGAGAAAGGCATCATAGTAACAAAATAAGGCTTTTTCATGGAGTTGGAGTCTTGTGGAAACAGGTCTTTTGAGTTCACCGATGATGTTGTCTAAAGGATGATCCTTGGTCCATTTGGTAACGTGTTCTGAGTTAGGAGCAGCAGTGTGCACAATTGTGGGAATAATGTTCGAAGAAGAAGATGCTTCAGAATTTTTTTCTGGAATTGAAATGCCAAAGAATGGATCGTTATTCATGTGTGCAACATCTAAGTCATGATTTTATTCTTCAACATCGTTAGAAATGACAAGAGATTGAGTTTCGGGTGTTGTTTGTGAGTTACTAGGTGGTGGTGCATCTTGGTCAACAGTTGTTGAGAAAGGTGAATTGGTTGATATAGCGGGTTCTAGAGCTACTGCTTTAGCAATTAGAGTAATGACTTCAAGGGCTGGGTGATCAACACTTGATGGAGGGTTGAGTAATTCATCAAACAGTGGTTGAAACAAAATATCCCAATCAGTTCTTGAAGGTGGTATAAACGGTGTTGAAGGAGGAGGGTTTGGCACGAGTCCTGAACTGATTATTGCAGGAGTCATATCATGAAGCGCGGGTCCTGAACTGCTATTTCAGAAGCCATCGCAGTCAGCTCATCAAAGTCTACATGAATTGTTTCGATAATACGTCTCGTACGTCGGTTGTAAATTCGAAATGCTTTCTTTGTGGGTGCATAGCCAATGAAAATACCAATATTAGCCTTCTGTTGTAACTTGCCCAAGTTCTCACTATCATTCGTCGGATAGCATAGTGCACCAAATACATGGAAGAACGATAAGTCAGGAAGTTTGTCATGTAAAAGCTCATATGGTGTTTTGCCGTGATAAAGATGTATGATGGAACGATTTTGGGTGTAACATGCGGTAGCAACTGCTTCTGCCCATAAGAATAACGAAGCTTTTGCATAAATCAACATTGTGCGGGCAGCTTCAATTAGCGTACGATTACGTCTTTCAACGACACCATTTTGCTGTGGAGAGCGAGCAACAGATGTTTCATGAGAGATGCCAACCTTCTCATAATATTCACGCAAAGTTTGATTAACAAATTCAGTTCCATTATCTGTTCTGATTCGTCAGACAGGTACTTTAAGCCGCACTTGGATCATCTTGAGAAACTTGATTATGAAATCTGGAGCTTCATCTTTTGACCTTAAGCACTTAACCCATGTAAATCGAGAGTAATCATCGACAATGACAAGGATGTACTTCTTTCCATTAACACTTGCGACACGCATTGGTCCACAAAGATCCATGTGCAAAAGATAGAGTTTTTCTTGGTTGGTGTCTTCAGATTTAGGTTTGTGGGGTTTCTTCTTGCTTTTGCCCATTGCACATGCAGAACACAGATGGTCCTTTTCAAACTTTAGCTTAGGAAGACCTCGAACAAGACCATGTCTAGCTAAATGGTTGATTGCACCAAAGTTCAGATGAGATAGACGTCGGTGCCATAGCCAGGACTTAGTCTTTGAGGCCTTTGACAAGAGACATATAGGAGAGGACGCCATCATATCTCCAAGAGATAGAGTATACAGATTGTTGCCTCGAGATCCAGTCAATAGATCAACACCTTCTAGATTACGAATGAAGCAGGTGTGTTGGCGAAAAGCAACTTCAAGGTTCGAATAACAGAATTGCCCAACGGAGAATAAGTTGTGTCCAAGTCCTTCTACGTAGTAAACCCTTGATATCGTAACATTCCCAATCTAATAATCACCATATCCCAATATCTTTGCCACGTGATCATTTTCGAATTTGACTGTACCCAAAAATTTATTGACGAAATTGGTGAGTTGAGAGCAATCTCCGGTCATATGGAGCAGCCGGAGTCTAAATACCAGAGAACAATTTGGATGACCTGCATTCATCAAGAGAGGAAGATGGAACATCGGAAACTATGGATCCCCAAGATTGACTGGGTTCCTTTTTGTTAGCAGATACAGATTTAAGAACCTTAGATTTGCTAACAGAAACATTAGTTTTAGATTTTCTAGGTTTCCGTGAGTAAACCAATGTTACGACAGGTTTAGGTGTTTCATTATTTAGAGCAGTTGGTTTCCTAAGGGGCACTTCAGTAGTTGTGGTAATCCTAGTTAAAGGGCACGCATTTCCTACTATAGTGAAGGTCCGACCAGTAGGTCTCCAGATATATCCAATATTTGTAAACACCTTTCCTGTTGGTTTCTAAACTTTTCTCTTTGAATTTTTCTTATGAGGTTTTAGATTTTCATACGAGCATGAACATTTTGATAAATCCATAGAACACACGAATCATGATTATCAGAAAGCATGCAACCATGACACTTAACACATTTAAGTTCAGAATTCACATTAAGCTTGGAATGCTACACATTAGCAGTTCCTTTAGGTGCAACAACACAGTCTTTATTTTTCAAACTAGATTTAACTTTCCTAGGGTGGGCTTCTACTTTATTCTTCTGAGTACTACTTGGTGTTTGCTGAATCTTATCTTTCTTTGTATTGCCTGAAGGCTGTGATCCGCTAGCACTAGTAGACGGTTTTACTCCTGTAGAAGACAACATAGGTTTGTTAGAAACTAAGTTTGATGAAGAAGCTATTTTTGTGTTTGTGTTTCCTGAGGACGTGACGGGCTCAGTGAATCTAACTCTTTTGTCCTTGTTCTTTAGGGTCACAACCACTAATTTTTCACCAGAATTGTTGATACTAAGGCAGGTTTTACTGATGTTTGTAAGCAAATCCTGAATTCGTTTAGTATACCTACAGGCAGATTCTAAGGTATGATCTAGTAGATAATTAGCTTTAACATGGTCTACTAGATCCCTAAGAACTGCAGCTTCTTCCTAAGTGTGCTTAATATAGGCAGAGTGAGCTGTCCTATTATTCAACAATTTTAGGGTTATTGGTTCCACGTCATTCTTAAGCATCTATGGATCAATAGTATGTTTTGTAACCGCATTATCAACTAGAGCTTTTCCTTTAAGTTTCCTTAATTCATCCTTGAGAGCTGTAATTACCAAAACTTTTTCCAGGAGACGAGTATTTAAATCAGAGATTTCCACAGACTTTAGATTAACTTGATTAATTAATCCATCACATTGTTCTTTGGATCGAATACGTGCCGGTTTAATTGAGTCATAAAGTTGCATATAGGTTTGTTTCAAATGCTCATTCTCAGCAATAAGCTTTGACACCATATGATCCAATTCAATATTTATTGTTTCAATCTCCTCTAAGTCCTTTTTATCTCTATCCTCATTCCATTTTTCCCACTTAGAGATTAATCTCTCTTTCAATTCTTATGACTGTGTCTGTCTATTGGGACTGGATCTTTCCATTCATTTAATTCAAACCAATTGATCAAAAAACTTAAAGCCTTTGATTTGAACATAATTGTCCTTTGAAAAATTTCCTGATTATGTTGAGTATCAACTTCTAAGAGATGCAATGTTTTTAAGAGTGGTATGCCTTTTGAACAGTTTAATCGTAAATCTCTTTTTCACAAAATTCCTCTTTGATTGAGAAGCTCTGTCTCAAGTTTTAGACACTTTTTCACATTATGATTAAATCCGATTCAAGTAGTATTTTATTTGTTACCTCCCAAGGAGCAGGAAACTGCCAATTTTAAACTTCTCGGGGATTCCTTCCACAATACCAATGTTTGTGGTGGACTTATTGGCTCATCATCATTTCGTGGCTACTCCCATTGCTCGCCGTACTACGGGAATCGCTTTTGCTTTTCTTTTCCTTTGGCTACGAAGATGTTTTAGGTTCGCCCACAGTTGTCTCTCTGCATGCCCATGGATTCAGCAGCAGTTTGAAAGGTTACCTATTACGGGAAAACATTCACAGATTCTTTATCACAGTAGAATTCCTAATTATGTTCAACAATATCTTTGTTAATGACTTGTTCAAGAGTACGTTCGTTTTCATTCAAACTTGATTCATTTTTATCTTCAAATGTTTTGACTCTAAACAATGTTGTCCACAAACCTGTTCATTGATGAAAGATATTTCTAGACTTCATTAAAGTTTCATCATTAATATTTATCGTATGGTTGAAAAAATCCTTCATGCTTTTCAATGGAATTATTTTCATCCTAAAAGAAGCTTTTGTATGTTCAAACCCCACGAGCCCTTAGTGATGGTTATGGCCATGGTTCTTTCTTTGACAACCACATCAAAACCAACAAGATGGTGTTTAAGTTTCTTCAAACTCATATTAACCATGCCGACTTTAGGAAGTTCTTTTGGAACCTCAACTTTGGTGGGTCTACTAGAAAGAGTGGGATCTGGAGAATTCACAGAATTCTGAGACCAAAAGGCTTGTTCAGTAGATAATTCAGTTTGTGGAACAAATCGTGTTTCAAAATCTTGAGAAAGTTGGTTAAGAACAGCATAATCGACTGGTGTAGTATTGACTTTCTTTTCTAACATCATATGATCCTTTTGTTTTAAAAGCATTTTTGAACGACTCTCTTCAGCAAGCATTAGGGTCTCTTCGGAGTCAGGAATCACAATAGCACTTGTATTCTTAATGACATTACCATCATAAAGCTTTGGTTCCAACTGCTGAGCTTTCTTTAGATAGAAAGGATTTTGAAAACCTAGAGCTTGTTTAGTGGTATGATCATAGAAAAACTGAGGTTTCGTCAACATGTGAACAGTTTGCTAGCGATTGTTCTCTTTAATAAACAATATTATTGTTGTTTGTCTTTTTTCTAATGCAAATCCCTCTATCGCATGTTCCTAGATTCTTATTTATTAAAATTTTTTTTAGTAGAGTAACTTGTTTGCATTAAGATTCCTTTTCTCTTTTAAATTTTCAGAAGAGTTTGTTTAAGCGATCATCTTTACAGACTATGCACTTGAATCTGAAACATTATCATTACTCCTTAAATCAACATTTTGTCCTTCTTTCAAAACTTTAACTTGTTCCTTATATCTTTCAAGCTCAGCAGTTAAAGTATCATTGACACTTTTATTGTCCAGATTTATCTTGGTACAATTAATAATTGGTTTTTTGTTGTTACATACACAGATATTTTTCAGTGCATCTTGTTGTGCAGAAGAGTTAGAATTCTAAACAGCTGCCTGTTGTGATTCAATCACATACTGAGAATAAGGAATGATATTGCTATCACTGGTTATTTCAGTCTCTGAATGGTTCACAACATTCGACTGTTCAGAAGACTGCATCGCCTGCACAGCTTGATTAATCATATTGTTATTCACATTATCATGATTGTGTACCTCAGCGAGAGCATCTGAACCATAATGAAATAAATTTTCCATGAGAGCAACTTTGACAGTGTTGAGTTCATCACAATCAAAGTCATATGCATCCAAATCATCAGCTTGATAAGCAGCATTGTGAGTAATGACAGTCTATATGGCTTGACCTTCTGCAATTCCTGGATCTGCCAAAAATGCTAGTTCCTCCTCATGTAGAATTTGACCATTTGCTTGAGCTTATACCATCAACAATTTATCCTTAAACTATGAATCATCCCGTTTTCTCTTTGGTTTAGTGCACTCTTTGGACATGTTTCCTTCCCCTTTACAGTTGTAAGAAATAACAGTCCTTTGTTTTCCATAATTGCTTCTACTTGCTCCTAGAGTGAAAGTTCTTATAGTACCCACAGCATAAGAAATTTGTCTCCCCTGAACTAGTTGTACGGTTACTCTTCCATCATTAATGGTGGCTTGTTGCCTAGGGTTTAACAAATTCCTCAGCTCGTTATTGGTAGTGGGATAGCAGGAAGTGACAACAGCAGTCAAGAAAGACATCATGTGATTGATGGTATCAATTAGATCATCACCTTTCTGGAACACTGGTACAATTAGACCCGAGTCAGGTTGGGAAAATTCAGATTGTTGGTTAACTGAGGGAGCATATTCCAATTGAGGGATGGATGTTGATGGAGAATAAACGTTGTGGTGAATTGATTGTTGATACTCATTAGATGGATAAGTGATTGAAAGAGGTGTTGATGATTGATGAGTTGAGCATTGTTGAGACTGATAGGGTGATCCATACTGTGGAGACGGATAAGGTGAAACAAATTATTGATGTTAAGAGTTCTGGTAAGAGTGCTGATGAGATTGATAAGGATACTGTGTCATATGGTGAGATGCAACTAAAGCAAGAGGATCGGAGTTACGTTCATGCATTAATCGAACTTCATTTGCATGCCGTTCATGTTGTTCTAAGTGAGCATAAATCTGATCAACATTAGTAGTATGCAAGTCTTTGACCAACTTAACGTCAGTAATGAATTTGCTCCATTCAGCGGGAAGAGTATTCAGAAACTTGGTACTGACTTGAAATTGCTCCAGTGGCATCTTGTAAATATTCAAATCATTTAGTAGTAAAGTGAATCTCAAGTAGTACTCGTGTAACGACTCTCCTTTCTTGTATGTAAATTTATCAAATTCATCGTACAACTTACACTCTCGTTCTTGCTTTGTTAATGACGTTCCTTGCATAAGCAGTTTGATTTTCTCCCAAATATCCTTGGCTACACGATGTTGACTAACAAGAGCATAAAGTTTCAGTTGAAGGCCTTGTTAGAATGAGTTATATGCTTTTGATGTCACAATCACTGGAATGGTGTTTTCAGCGAGTTATATTCAGTAGCTTTGGTCTGGTTACACCATCCACGGTAATTGTTGGCCAAACAAGTGGACCTTTTTCAATAGAAGCAATAATCATTATACCATAAGGTCTATTCATCATATAAAGTTCCATTCTGCTTTTCCACGAGTCATACAAGTGTTTTTAAAGCATCGGTGGTTTGTTGTTACCACCCGAGAGAAGTGACTTATCAGCAAGGGTCGTCATTGATAAATTGATATGTTCAATGAATTACCGTTTGATCGAGCGGCTGATTAGAAAAGTAAATTGTGTTTTGATGGTGCAGTCTTTTAATGTGTTTATAGGTCTTGAAAACTATACGGGTTTTACAATTCTTGACAAAACTGAGAAAACAAGCAACTGTTTCCACGGGATTTTTACAAGTCAAAAAGAAAATATTGTAAAACGTCATCGTTTTTTTTCCCGTGAATTATCACCGTGTGGCATGTATTATTTACCTTATTATACCCTACAATACCCCAAATACACACTAAAACCCTTCCTCACCAACCCCCCACCCTCTCAATCCCCCAACTCCCACCAACCAAACATACCCAAAAATTTTATTTTTATCACTCCCCCACCCCCCTCCTTCCCCCTCGCGCACATCCATTCCCACTCCCCCCCTCCCCCTCACCCTCCTCCCTCCAATCTTTTCTTTTTACACCTATTTTCCATACCCTCCCCCTTCTACCTCTTTAACAAATCACAAATTTTTTTTTTTTAGCCAACAATTTCTTTATTAAGTGAAATTGCAAATTCGGGTTCTTAGGTAAAATTGAAAATTCGTGTCCTAATGAGAATTGCAAATTCGAATCCTTTTGAAAAAACTTTTAAACACAAAATAATTAATAAATATTTTTTTCCGGTTTTATGAAAAGAAAAATTGCTAATTCGTGGTTGTACTTAAGCACAATAACTGCCGAATTTGTGTCCTAAAGGAAAAAAAAAACTGCACAATTCGTGTTATAAAGGAAAACTGCCAATCGTATGTCCTTATGGAAAAACATGCCATTTCGTTTTATTGAAGCAAGTTTGCGAATTTCGTGTAGTGTAAGAACAGGACAATTGCAAATTGGATAACAACACAAAACTGCCAATCAATTTTGAGAGAGCTATTAAGCTGTAATTCTGAGACACAAGAATTTGAAAACTTCGGGAGATGAGCTATGAACTGCAATGTCGTTGAAATACCACACGGACGAAACTCAAAATCTTTAAAACACAAAAAGACACCTTTTTTATTTTTTTTTTCCCAAAATTTCTTGTACAACTAGTATTCTTAAACCTATAGATACCTTAAAAATGACAACTTTATGGTTTTTAAGCCGAAAATTTCAAAATCTAGATTTGTACTTTATAAGGTTTTTGAAAACAAAAGATGAACAAAAATGAGTTTTTCTTTGATCCAAAGCAAATACACCTATATCCAAAGATACTAGATCAAATTTACCTAAGTAAATGATCCTTTAGTGTATGACTAAGCTTTGAAAACAAAAGAAAAAAAATTGTACGTTTTAAAAAAAAACAAACCAAAAAGAGAAAATATAAACACAAGAACTAAGAAAATCACTCCATGGCTCTGATACCAATTGAAGAATATAAGTAACCATTGATATATGAACCAAGAACTAGAGAGAGAAAGTAAGAGGAATGATGTATTTTCTAGTGAGAGAAAGTTCTAAACATGAAATGCATTATGTGAAAAATAAAACATACAACCAACCAACTACCTCTCCAAGGCATGGAGAGGTGTATTTATAGTCCTATTTGGCCGGCCATAGGCCTTATATGGCTTTCCATGGGCCTTTGGGCCATATTAGCTTATAAACAAAATATCGACTAACTACGGGCTTTGACTAGTTAATATTGGAAGTGACAAAGACTTTTCTTGTTCCTAACACTTGATATAAACATTGATGAAATTGGCATAGGTAGGTTGCGTGAGCTCGTTTACTTTTGTAATGTAAGTTATGTTACATTATGGATGAAATAAAGCAAAAATCTTTCCTTGAAAATGGTTGTACTTAATTTAATAAGTAGATATTACATTTATGAAAATTGCATCTAATTTAATAGATGGATAATAACATTGATGAAAATTGTGGGTTGTTATAATCCTGAATCCCCCAAAAGTCACGAAGGTAGGGCAACCAGGCCATATTGATTAATCCCAACTATTCCAAGAACTAGTCTAATAACCTATATAGATTATTAACCCTCTCTGAAAGAGTTCATATGCTTTTTAAGTATATTAAGTGATAAAGGCGGTAACCTGGTTAGTTCCTACACTAGGGTTAGGATTATCAACCTTTCCTAGTACCCTGCTAATCCCATGTTCAAGTGGTAATATAATAACAGGATTAACATGATCTAAACCACCCGCAATACTACTAAAACCCAGGGTTACATGATAGTCAAAGGATATCTAACGAAAGCATAATCTAACAGGAAACAAACATTATAACGATAGTAAATTCATGACTAGGCTAACACATGAAGTGCTTAGCCGCTCATAGCAACAACAAAGCAAGAATTAATAAAGATAATCATGGATGGAAAACTCATAATTCTTACAGAAGTTGTTTATGAACGATTAAATACAAAAGTATGTTAAGTGTGATCTCCCTTGGAATTCTAGTGGAATTCTTCAAGGTATAAAGGCCTTGATCACCCCTTGGATCTGTTGTAGAATGGTTGATGATAAAGTGGCTGAATGAGGCCTCTACTTATAGATTTTAAATATGTTACGACGTAACCTTTGAAGGTTTACGTCGTAAACTGCTGACGTGTACTTTCCATCTTGCAGGCTTAAAGGATGTTACGGCGTAATCAAGTATCCATGCTACGCCGTAATGCTGACTCAGATGTCTTAGCCTTCCATAATAATAATGTTATAGCGTAAACCTTTAGTGAAGTTACGTCGTAATCTTGCTGGGTGATGTGTCTTCCCTTGAATATGTTACGGCATAACACTATCGTAGGGGTTACGCCGTAAAGCCTTGTAAGAATCCGTGTTTTCTTCATTTTTACGTCCTTTTCCTGTGTTTCTGGTCACATACTTACATTTTACCCGAAAACAACGAATAACAGTAAAAGTATCGAATTTAAGTATTTATAAGACAATTGCAAGTATTTTTAGGGGAAATTAACACAAAAAAAGTATCAAATATTTAATGTTATCATACATAAGAATATTTTGTTAAGATTTGGGGTTAATCACAAAAAGACAAAATTTGTCCCAGCTGCACCACACAGATCTAACAACACCAAAGAGGGATCCAGGGTTTGGTAGATCTGTAGATCCGTATGAACTAGCTGTTGGACCAGATTTTGAATTTTAAATGTTGACTACAAATACCAACCTCATGTCTTCATTTTAGATAACCCTTTCTAATATTTTTCTTTCTAGTTTTTTCATTTTGATACATTATTTGATCATTATACTTGTTTCAGAATCCATAACAAGTGATCTTATCATTCCACTTTTTAGTAAAGAACACTAACGACGACATTAAGCTTCAAGTGTTACTAATTTAGTTGTGTCATTACTTTTGTGCTATTTATCTATCTTCAATCTCTTGTGTTGTGTGTATCGTATGCGTATGATAGGTTAGTATTTTAGGCCTTAAAATATGTATTATGTTAGATTGGTTCTATCTCAAAGTAGAACTCGGTATCTAGTTTAGTACCGGAAAAAGTGTAAGCGAGGTGTACGGTTTTCTCCACCTAAAGGGAGCTTGTTGACATAGTGAAGAAAACTCTCAAGTTTGGTACTTAGGGAGTGGAGTAGTGCGAAGATGAGCTTCGTAGCTGAACCACTATAAATCATTGTGTAATCGGTTTGATCGTTCATATTATTACTTATTTATATTTCGTATTTACTTATTCGTTTATTACGTCGCTATCATATACACTTGTATATATCTCTTGATTTTACATAAGTAGACAATCTAAGTTTTAATTTTTAAAATGGTAAAAATATTCAACCCCCTCCCCCTTCTAGTTTCCATAATTGGTATCAGAAGCCAAGGTCACCCAAGATCTTTAATGTATATTGTACATTAAAGCTTGAATCGTTCTATAGATTCCAATGAATATCTAGAAGGGCAATCTATGCAAAACTACCACTTTTCGAAAGCGATTGTTTTCTATATTGGAAAAATAGATTTGAAACTTATGTAAAAGCAAAAGATTTAGATCTTTGGCATATTATCATGAATGATGATTTTCCACCGATTGCTAAAAACAAAGTTACTCAAATTTTAGAAATAGTTCCCTTTGAACAACAAACCGATGAGCTTAAAAAAACTTGCTAAAAATAATGAAGCTAAAATGGTTCTTTATAACGCTTTACCTAAAAAGGAATATGAAAGAATTTTTATGTGTAAAACGGCTAAAGATATTTGGCAATCGTTGTTAATCACACATCAAGGTAATAGTCAAGTAAAGGATAATAAAATTGATCTTCTTGTTCAACAATATCAGAAATTTACTATCCTTGAAGAAGAATCTATAAATAGCGGTTTTGCTAGATTTAACACTATTATTACTAGTCTTAAAGCTCTTGATGAAGGTTTCTCTAGCAAGAACTATGTTAAAAAGTTTCTTAGGGCTTTACATCCTAAATGGAGAGCTAAGGTTACGACGATTGAAGAATCAAAAGACTTGTCGTCACTAGCTCTAGACGAGCTTATCGGTAATCTAAAAGTACACGAATTAGTCATGGAAAAAGATTCCGAAATTTACAAAGGCAAGAAGGAAAGGGTTAAGTCCATTTCCTTGAAAGCAAAGAAAGAATATAGTTATGATGAAACCTTGATATCCGGAAGCGATGACGAAGAATATGATATGGCCATAAGGAACTTTAAAAAGTTCTTTAGAAGAAAGGGTAAATTTGTTAGGCAACCACGTGAAGAGAAGAAGTCACTCCGACAAAGGGATAATAAGAAAATCAAGAGTGATAGGAAATGCTTTATATGTGGTGATCCGAATCATCTCATTGGCAATTGTCCAAAGCCTCCATGAAACAAAGATCAAAAGGCGTTTGTTGGAGGTTGTTGGAGTGATAGCAAAAATGAAGTCGAGGACAAAACCAACAATGAAACTTGTCTCATGGCTCAATCGTCAAATGAGGTAGCTCTTGAATCTTCTCATTATAGTGATAATGCTTCTTCTTTTAATGACGATAGTATGCAAATTGAATATAATAACTTATGTGAAATTAGCCTAAAATCATCAACAAAAATAAAATTTTGAAAACTAAAAGAGAGCTTTTAGAAAAAGAAATTTTAGAGTTGAATGAGAAAATTAAGAAATTTAAGAGAAATAAAGAGGTTGACATTGGTTGTGAGTCATGTCAACAACTTCGTTTAGAAGACGCTAAACTTAAGGAAAATCAAATTAAATTTGTTAAGTTTGATTAAAGCGCCAATTCACTAAGAGAAATGTTGAATATTCATAAGTCACCTAGTTGTAAAATAGGATTAGGATTTGATAGTAGTAAAGCGTCAACAAGCGGAACAAAACCCACAAGTTTTGTTGGGTCGACTGCTGAATTGGCAGGTAACGGATCCACCATTAAGGCATGTTGGGATTAAAAGCTTCATAAGGCTGTTTGGAATTACTGCTGCTCTTATCAAAGTTAGTGCTGCTCAAGAAGAAAGGTTTGTGTTACTACTGCTAGCACAAAGATTGTGAAAAATACTCTAAGTAGTTAGTACTGTCAGTATAAACTTAGTACTGCTAGTGTAACTTAGAACTGCTAGTATATGTTAGTACTGCTAGAGTAAAGTTAGTACTGCTAGAGTAAAGTTAGTACTGCTAGAGTAAAGTTAGTACTGCTGGTGGAGAATGAAGAAAATATTCTAAGTAGTTACTACTGCTTGTACACAGTTAATGCTGCTGGTGTATAAGTTACTGCTGCTAGTGTTCAGAGTTAATGCTGCTGGTACAAAGTTACAACTGCTGACAGAGTTACAACTGCTAATGGATAAAGATTGATTGAAGATAAAGATTGCTTATGTGATATGTATGAGATATTTTTGTAAAAGATACGTATAAGTTATTTGTTTAGAAGATCATGATAACTTAGGAAAATATTGTAAGCCAGTTAGGACTCCTTGGTGTATAAAAGGAGGTCCTAGGGCATAAAGATTGATATCTTTTCATTGTTCTATCAATCTATTCGTAGCTTTAAGGTTTTGTAAACCCTAACACTATTAAGAGTGTTCATATTATATTGAGGCTGAAAGTTTTGTTATTATTGAAAGTTAATGCTGCTAGGCTTAACTTACTGTTGTTGAAAGTTAATACTGTTAGGCATAAACTTACAACTGATGGTGAACGTTAATGCTATTAAGGTTATTTTCATAAATACTTCGATGAAGGGTTTCAATCACTCATTCAATTGATTTTAATCTTTCATATAATCTCTAATCATAAACCCTAACTTAATTTCATCATTCTTCATCAAAACCCAACACAATGTCGGATCTAAAGTTTGTTGATACTCATAATTTAGTTGCGTTTTTAGAGAAACCCACTAAAATTAAAGGGTTTAAGGAGATAGTTGATTTTTTGAATGCAAACCCTATCAAATATGCTTTAACTGTCAATCCTACAATCTATTGTTCATGTGTTAAACAGTTCTGGGATACTGTCAAAACAAAAACGGTGAATGGGGAAATACAATTGCAAGCCCTAGTGGATAAGAAGAAGGTGATTATAACTGAATCTACAATAAGGAGCGATCTTCAACTAGAAGATGCTAATGGTGTTGATTGTTTGCCAAATGCTACAATTTTTGAACAGCTTACACCCATAGGGTATGAAAAACTTTCTCAGAAGCTTACATTTTACAAGGCATTCTTTTCTCCTCAATGGAAGTTTTAAATTCATACAATTTTGCAATGCCTAAGCGTTAAGACTACTGCATGGAACAAATTTAGTAGCACTATGGCCTCTGCTATTATCTGCTTAGCCACAAACCAAAAATTCAACTTTTCCAAGTGTATCTTTGATAGTATGGTGAAGAATGTGGATAGTATGGTAAAATTCTGGATGTATCTAAGGTTTGTACAAGTATTTGTTAATCAACAAGTTAGGGATATGTCATATCATAAAAGGATTTATGTTACTACCTCTCACACAAAGAAGATTTTTGCTAACATGAAGAGGGAAGGAAAAGGTTTTTCTAGAACAATCACACCTTTATTTCAAACTATGATGGTTCAAGCTCATGAAGAAATGAGTGAAGGTTTAGAAATACCAACTGGTCCCCATCACACACCCATCATTACTCAACCATCATCATCCTAACCTCAGAGGAAGCAAAAATCTAGGAAGTCCAAGAAAAAGAACACTGAGGTTCCTCAGCCTAGTGGTTCTACTGATAATGTACCAAATGAAAATATACCTACAACTTCCAATGATCTACTGCTCAGTGGTGAACATAGACTAAAACTTATTGAATTGATGGACTTATGTACCAACTTACAAAAGAAGGTTCTTGATTTGGAGAAGGCCAACACTACTCAAGATAGTGAAATTGCTAGTCTAAAGAAGAAGGTCAAGAAGCTAGAGAGGAGGAATAAGTCAAGAACTACAGGGCTCAAAAGGTTAAGGAAGGTTGGTTCAGCTAAAAGGGTATAATCCTCTGATGAACCTAGTTTGGGTGATCAGGAGGATGTATCCAAACAGGGGAGGAAAATAGCTGATATTGATGCTGATGCAGAGGTTACATTAATTGATGAGACTCAGGGGAGGAAAGATGATAACCTAATATTTGATACAGGTGTTTCAGATGAGCAGGAAGTTGAGGTTAAAAAGGTAGTTAGTACTGCTAAAGTTACTACTAAAAGTGCTACAACAACAACTGTTGATGAATTGACCCTGGCTCAGACTTTAATAGAGATAAAAGCTGCAAAACCCAAAGTTAGAGGGGTTATGATTTAAGAGCCAAGTGAACTTACAACTACAACAACAACACCAGCTGCATCAAAACCTTCACAGGACAAAGACAAGGCAAAAATGATTAAGTCTGAGAAGCCTTTGAAGAAGAAGGATTAGATTATGTATGATCAACAAGTTGCTCTAAATCTTCAAGCTCAATTACAAACAAAATTGGAAGAAGAAGAGAGGCTTACAAGACAAAAGGAAGAAGAAGCCAACATAGCTTTAATTGAATCATGGGATAACACACACGCAATGATAGATGCTATAATAACCCACAATTGTCATCACTGTAATTTCCACTTATATTATATTAAACACTACTTTTTCACTGGAATTTTTTTTCTTTATTCCATTATGTAACATAGTTTACATTTCTAAAGTAAACGAGCTCACGCAACTACCTATGCCAATTCTATCTACGTTTATATCAAGTAAACGCCTTAATATGTCAAGTCAATATTCTAATATCCACTATACCATGTACATTATCTATTTAACGTAGTTTTCATAACATTATTACTAAATGACCATTATCCGTTAATATTTATTCCAAACAAATATACAAGTGTTCAAGGCTTAGGTACAAGTATTCTAGCACAACATTTGAATATATTTTCCCTCTTAAAACCTAGTACAACCTTCTAGAACACAATATACAATCCAATTAAGCTTGAAATTCAAATAAGTTCATTTTCCCTCCATTTTCTTAACTAATTCATACCATCTTTTTAACAATATGTACAAGCCTTTCAAATACATTATCTAAACCCTAATTACCTTCTAATCCTAACCCTAATCCTAAACAAAACCCTAACATAAACCTAAACCCGAATTTGAACCCTAATCATCACTAAACCTAGTTTAACTTAAAACTAATCAACTATACAACCTAGCATCACCATGACACCTTCCTAGCATCACCTAGCAGCCACTAAGTAGCTTCATCACTTACTTGTCACCACAACTTGGCCACCAAGCAAAGCCACCACCTTTCGCCACCTCCTCCTTATCCGTGACCTCCCCACAACTCTACACCTCATTCTAGCCCTCCATAGTCACAAGTAGCCTACCTTAGTCACTAACCATGCTCCCTACTCCAAGTATACTTGGTCACCAAGTTTCTAAACTTGCCCACAAAGTATTCGTGACCCTATATATAGTTGATCCAAACATACACAGTCATATCTCATTTCATACATTCTCTCCCACTCAAACCATGTTCTACCCATTCCCTAGCAGTAGTAGAAGATTAAGAGAAGCCTTAAAAGTCCTTAGAAGCCACGGACCAAGAGCAAGAAGGACTTGAACCCCATTCCTAACCGTACGAACTCAAATAACCCATTTTGACCTGTTTTTGAATTTGTAAGTTTTCTACACGTTAGATCAAGCATTTTATTGTTTTAGAACTATCATAAGGTCTATTAGATCCCATATGAACCCTTGTTTGAGCCTTAAATCATAAAACCCATGCGTTTTTGCTAAAATCCTAAAACGACCCATTTTCGATATATCTAGATAACGAATCTTTTTTCTAAATTTTTGTTACGTTAGAACTTCTTATTTTAGCTTATAATAATAAGCTATAACCTGCAAAATTGATTTCTAAATCAAAAATATCAATATTATGGATTTTGGACTTAATTCGCAAATAGTTTCATGCAAAGGGGTATATATTGTAAATTCTTGAAACTTATAAATAGAGAGGCTGAAATTTTAATTATTCTAAAGTTAAACTATAGGGGTTATTTTGTCATACTTGAAAGTTAAAGGTTTAGAGATTTTAAAAGTTATTTTAAAAGGATTAACTTTGTAAATATATATAAACCAAGGGTATATATTGTCATTTTGCATTCTTAAAGGTATGAAATGTAGTATTGTTATATAAATTATAAAAATATATTTAAATATTATAAGACTCGATTTTATTAAAACCCGACACATTTGTCGTTATTAGTCATCGATCAACACATTATAAAACAATTACGTTATAAAACAATTACGTTATATATTTAACGTAACTTATCATCGACTAGCTTTTGAAGAAACTTAAAATCTTATCGTATCACGTTACTAGGGAATTTCATGTGAGGGGTTTCATTTGAGTATATGTATTGACGAGTTTGCTGGATTTACGATTTAAAGTGTCCTAGCTCCTCAAACGTTTACTACATGACCTTTGAATTATGATAGCCCGAACAGTGATACAATATTCCATAAATTAATAAATCAAAGTAAGATGTATGTTAAACTTTATAAAGTTTTGAAAACATAAACAATCACACTAAGACTTGACATATTATCCTCAGGTTACGTGACGAGGCCGTTACTTTCATTTTATATACTTTTTCCATCAATTAAATTTTCCTGTTAAGGTGAGTTCATAGCCTCGCATTTCAATCTTTTGAATGTTTTATAAACCCGCGAGGGGAATACATGCTTAAACCATGAATGCAAGTGTTTTTCCAACTGTATGATATCCAGATATATTATTGCCTAAGTACCTTCTAGTGGCACTATTTCCATATCATGAAACATTAATTACTTGCGAGTAAACGCAAATATTGTGGATAGATCTATTGGGGGTGACGACTCCCATTAGTATACCCGTTCATGGGGTAACCAAACGTACTATATTTGACTTAATGGGTAACCTTGGCAAGTTACCTTTCCACAGGGACATTCGTTCCTCAACCAATGTCACTACGATGATTTCCATGGTAACGTATTGATATCGTGAGCTTAGGGCAATAATACTGTTTCTATAATAATTGTACTCATTGCAATTATTACACTTATGGGTGTATAACAACGTAACCCACTGTTATGATGACTTGTATTCAAACTGTTTACCATAAACCTATGAATATCACTCAACCATTGTGTTGATCTTTTTAGCATGTTTATCTCAGGTATTTGAGCAACTTATGGCATGGAGTGGCACGGACTTGAAGATGGTTAAACTGTTATCATTCAAACTTTATGTTTCTAGATGTTTGGGACCTCTCTTTTGTAAAAACTCTGATGAATAAATGAATGATAACTAAATTTTCCAAAAACGTCTCTTTACGATTCGTATTCTATGATTATGACTGTTGTACTATGAAATAATACCCCAGATTAGCTTCCGCTGCTATATTTGTCAAAATGGGGATGTTACAGATTGGTATCAAAGCTCATGGTTATAGAGAACAACGGTAAAACCTAAACTATAACTACTTTTTTTTCCATCCAAGAAAGTCCTCCTTGCCACTGCAGTTTCCAAAATAGTATGTGTAAGAAATTTCTATGGCAGATAATACACTACTATTATATTATATATAAATAACTTATGTTATTTCCACTGGGTTGTTATATAGTCATGTCTTCCCCGAACCTATTATTATCCTATCTGATTCCGATGTTGAGGATACTTTTTCCTCTACACACTCTCCTAACTATATCTCGGCTTCACCGGACTATTTCCCAGCCTCACCGGGAAACACCTCTCCTAACTTTTCAGATGATTTAACTAAAGGATCTTTTAGCCTCACTAACCCTCTCACCTTTTTATGATGACCCATATATGAAGGTCATGCAAGCATATGATGCTACTGATAATAAATTACCACAAGCTCCTAGTGCTCCACCGACTATTTTGTCTCCATCACCAGTGTTATCACTATCACCAATGTTTGATTCCCGAAATTTATTTCCTCCCGAGAAGATTTCACCACCTAAAGACGCTGAGACACCTGTTGAATCACCCATTCCAGTATCTCCATATTCATCAGTAGGATCTTCATCACCGGATAAGTCAACTATACCACCACCAGACTATCCCTTTGATAAGTCTATCTTCATAGAGTTAGATAACTCATTATGGATCATACCACAACCACTGTGAAGTGAACCAGTCCTTGAGAAACCTAATGAGTCAGATGCTTGTTAGAGTGTTCATCTCTGGAAGTCCTAGATTCCAAAATTTTCCGTTATATCCTGCAATGTAATATCAAAGAATGATCACAAGTCTTTGTATTATAATTTTCATACCTTAACTTGTGATATGACTATATCGTTTTATGGATTCTTATTATGTGTTGTCTTGTATATGTTGATAGATGACTCCCAAGAGAACATCAACATCTGCAGCACCAACTATGACTCAGGCTGCCATCCAGCAACTAGTTGCTGATAGTGTTGTTGCTGCTCTAGAAACACAAGCTGCAACCATGACAAGTATTGACAATCCAAATAGGAATACTGGACCAAGAGAAACTCCTGTAGCAAGGAAATGCACTTACAAGGAGTTTATGAGTTGCCAACATTTCTACTTCAATGGTGCGGAAGCAGCTGTTGGTCTCATTCGTTGGTTTGAACGAACTGAATTGGTATTTTCTCGTAGCAACTATACCGAGGACTGCAAAGTGAAATTTGCTACTGGTACTCTCACCGAGGATGCCTTGTCATGGTGGAATTCCTATGCCAAACCTATTGGAATAGAGCAAGCCGACAAGATAGCCTGGACTGAATTGAAAAGGCTCTTGACCAATAAGTATTGCCCACGAACTGAAGTCAAGAAAATGGAAGACGATTTTACAACTTAGTTGTGAAAGGAAATAATCTCAAGACTTATGTGCAGGGCAATCCATAGCAAGATTTGAAGGATAAATGAGTGATTAACAGTGGATGCTCTAGGCACATGCCAGGAAACAGATCCTATCTTACAGATTATGAAGAAATTGATGGAGGATTTGTTGCCTTTGGAGGTAATTCCAAAGGAGGGAAAATTATTGGGAAAGGTAAAATAAGAACTGGTAAATTGGATTTTGAAGATGTTTATTTTGTAAAGGAACTAAAGCTTAACCTATTTAGTGTCTCACAAATGTGTGACAAGAAGAACAGTGTTCTTTTTACTGATACTGAATGTGTTGTTCTGTCTTTATACTTTAAGTTAACTGATGAAAGTCATGTTTTGCTTAAAGTTCCTAGAAAGGATACCATGTACAGTGTTGATTTAAAGAATGTTATTCCTCAAGGAGGTCCCACTTGTCTCTTTCCAAAAGCCACACCAGATGAATCTAATCTTTGGCATAGGAGGCCCAGACATGTAAATTTCAAAACAATGAATAAATTGGTAAATGGAAACCTTGTAAGAGGTTTACCTTCAAAACTTTTTGAAATTAATCAAACCTGTGTTGCTTGTCAGAAGGGAAAGCAACACAGAGCTTCTTGTAAGACCAAGACAGTTAGTTCAATCAGCCAACCATTACAAATGTTGCACATGGATTTATTTGACCCAACATATGTAAAGAGTTTAATGAAAAAGATGTACTGGCTAGTTGTCACAGATGATTTTAGTAGGTTTAGTTGGGTTTTATTTTTAGCCACTAAGGATGAAACTTCTGAAATCCTTAAAACATTCATAACATGCATAGAAAATCTAATAGACCTTAAGGTGAAAGTGATTAGATGTGACAATGGGACTGAATTCAAGAATAGGGTCATGAATCAGTTATGTGAAATGAAGGGTATTAAGAGGGAATTTAGTGTTGATAGGACTCCACAACAAAATGGCTTAGCAGAAAGGAAAAATATGACACTAATAGAGGCTACTAGGACTATGCTAGCTGATTCAAAATTACTAACTTTTTCTAGGTAGAAAACTTGCCTTAAGCTTCATGAGGCCATTTGGGTGTGCTGTTACAATCCTTAATACCATAGATCACCTAGGTAAATTTGATGGAAAGGCTGATGAAGGGTAGTAGAAGAGGACCTGCATGTTCAATTTAGTAAAAATACACTTAATATTGTAGGAAGTAGACCTAATTGGCTTTTTGATATAGATGCACTAACAAAGTCTATGAACTATAAGCTAGTTGTTGCAGGGAATCAATCTAATGGTAATGCAGGTACAAAAGCATGTAATGATGCAGGTAAAGCTAGAATGGAGACAATACCTGGCAAAGATTACATTCTACTACCAATGTGGCCTGCTGATCCACTATTCTCTCAAGATTTGAAGAGTTCTCCTAATGCTGGATTCAAACCATCAGGGGAGGAGGAAAAGAAGGATGCTGAAAACCCAGGGAATGAAGATAGTGAGGTTCCAAGTACAGAGGAGCCAAGAGGTAATCAAGAGAAAGATGGCAATGTTAGCAGCACTAACAATGTTAATACTGCTAGTGTTAACAACACTAACACTATTAATACTGTTAGTCCAACTGTTAATGCTGCTGGCATAGAAGTTAATGATGTTGATCCAAAATCAAGCATTAAATTTTCAGATGATCCAAACATGTTTGAATTGGAAGATATTGTTTATTCAAGTGATGATGAAGATGTTGGTGCAGAGGCTGACATGAACAATTTAGATGCATTTATGCCTGTCAGTCCTATTCCAACTACAAGAATACACAAAGATCATCCAGTTGAACATATCATTGGAGACTTGCATTCAGCACCTCAAACAAGAAGAATGACAAAGAATTTGGAAGAATATGGTTTGTTTAGTTCAGTTCAGCAAAGAATAAACCATAAAAACTTTCAAAACTACTTGTTTGCTTGCTTTTTAACACAAGAAGAACCCAAAAAGGCAATTCATGCATTGAAGGATCTAAGCTGGATAGAAGCTATGCAGGAAGAGCTACTGCAATTCAAATTACAAAAGGTTTGGACTCTGGTGGATTTACCAAATGGAAAAAGGCTATTGGGACTAAATGGGTTTACAGGAACAAGAAGGATGAAAGAGGTATTATGATTAAGAATAAAGCAAGATTGATTGCACAAGGATACACACAAGAAGAAGGAATAGACTATGAAGAGGTTTTTGCTCCTGTTGCCAGAATTGAAGCAATTAGGCTATTCTTAGCCTATGCCTCATTTAAAGACTTTGTGGTGTACCAGATGGATGTCAAGAGTGATTTTCTTTATGGAAAGATTAAAGAGGAAGTCTATGTTTGTCAACCACCAGGATTTGAAGATCCATACTTCCCTAACAGAGTATACAAAGTAGAAAAGGTACTTTATGGATTGCATCAAGCTCCTAGAGCTTGGTATGAAACCTTGTCAACTTATTTGTTGGACAATGGGTTTCAGAGAGGAAAGATAGACAAGACTTTGTTTATTAGAAGGGTCAAAAGTGATATTCTGTTAGTTCAAGTGTATTTTGAGAAGATGATGCATAAGAAGTTTCAAATGAGCTCTATGGGTGAACTCACATTCTTCCTAGGACTGCAAGTGAAGCAGAAGGAAGATGGGATTTTTATAAGTCAAGACAAATATGTGACTGAGATTTTGAAGAAATTTAGCTTTAGTGATATTAAAACAGCAAGCACACCCATGGAAACTCATAAGCCTTTGCTCAAAGATGCAGATGGTAAAGATTTAGATGAACACTTGTATAGATCCATGATTGGATCATTGATGTATCTAACTTATTCAAGGCTTGATATTATGTTTGTAGTATGTGCTTGTGTAAGATTCCAAGTCAATCCTAAAAGTTCACATCTTCATGCCGTGAAAAGGATCTTTAGATACTTAAAAGGTCAACCTAAATTTGGCCTTTGGTATCCTAAGGATTCACCTTTTGATTTGGTGGCATATACTGACAATGACTATGCAGAAGCAAGCTTAGATAGGAAGTCCACAACAGGAGGTTATCAATTCCTAGGGTGTAGATTAATTTCATAGCAATACAAGAAGCAGACTACGGTTGCTAATTCAACAACTGAAACTGAGTATATAGCTGCTTCCAATTGCTGTAGACAGGTGCTTTAGATTCAAAATAAATTATTGGATTATGGATATAACTTTATGCAAACTAAGATTCATATTGATAATGAGAGTACTATTTGCATAGTGAAGAACCCTGTTTTTCACTTAAAGATGAAGCACATTGAGATTAGGCATCACTTTATCAGAGATTCCAATGAGAAGAAGCTTATTCAGATGATCAAGATTCACACATATCAAAATGTTGTAGATTTGCTCATAAAAGCATTTGATGTTAGCAGATTTCAATATCTGATTGCAAGTATTGGAATGCTTAACCTCTGAAGTATTGATTAAAGGGAGGTTAATTGTGTTTATATGCAGCGGATTATACACAAATGATGATTAGATTGGAATGCAAAAGCTGCTAAGGATGGAAAATTGAGTTAGTACTAGTAACTTCAAGTTTCTACTGTTAAGTATAATTAGTGCTGCTAGTTATACTTAATACTATTAGTTATACTTAATACTGTTAAGTATAATTAATACTGTAAGAATTGAGAGAATAAGTGAGAATAAAAACAGAAAGAGAGATGTGTGAAAATAAAAACAGATAGAGTGAATTGGTGAGAAAAAGAATTAAGAGATATTGTGAGCTAAAAAATAAAAATAGAGATGGTGAAACAAAAACAGATAGAGAGAAAAGTAAGCAAAAAAGAATTGAGAGAATGCAAAAACAGATAGAGAGAAAAGTGAGCAAAAAGAATTAAGAGAAAGCAAAAACAGACAAAGAGAATTATGAGCAAAAAGAACTGAGAGAAATCAAAAACAGACGGAGAGTTTTTGTAAACCAAAAGGTTACATTGATGATGGAAAAGCTATTTTAAATGGAATTAAAGTTAATTCTTGTGACTCAAAGTTAATGCTATTAAGCATAAACCTACTATTACTAGTTGAAAGTTAATGCTGCTAGGCATAAACTTACAACTGCTGGTGAACGTTAATGCTGTTGAGGGTATTTTCATAAATACTTCGATTAAGGGTTTCAATCACTCATTCAATCGATTTTAATCTTCCATATACTCTCTAATCATAAACCCTAACTTAATTTCATCATTCTTCATCAAAACCCAACACAATGTCGGATCTAAAGTTTGCTGATACTCATAATTTGGTCGCGTTTTTGTCGAAACTTGCTGAAAGTGAAGGGTTTGAGCAAATTGTTGATTTTCTGAATGAAAACCGTATCAAATATGCTTTAACCGTTAATCCTACAATCTACTTCATGTATTAAACAGTTTTGGGATACTGTTAAGGTAAAAACGGTTAATGGGGAAGTAAAATTACAAGCCCTAGTGGATAAGAAGAAGGTGATCATCACTGAATCCACAATAAGGAGAGATCTTCAACTGGAAGATGCTAAAGGTACTGATTGTCTACCCAATGCTACTATTTTTGAGCAGCTTACACATATAGGGTATGAAAAACTTTCTCAGAATCTTACATTTTACAAGGCTTTCTTTTCTCCTCAATAGAAGTATTTGATTGATACTATTTTGCAATGCCTAAGTGCTAAGACTACTGCATGGAACGAATTCAGTAGCACTATGGCCTCTGCAATAATCTGCTTAGCCACAAACCAAAAATTTAACTTTTCCATGTATATCTTTGATAATATGGTGAAGTATGTGGATAGTATGGTAAAATTCTGGATGTATCCAAGATTCATACAAGTATTTATGAATAAACAAGTTGGGGATATGTCACATCATAAAAGGATTTATATTACCCCCTCTCATACTAAGAATGTCTTTGGGAGCATAAAGAGGGAATGCAAATGTTTTTCTGGGAGAGTCACCCCTTTATTTCCAACAATGATGGTTCAAGCTTATAAAGAAATGGGTGAAGGTTCAAAAATACCAACTGATCCTTATCGCACACCCACCATTACTCAACCATCATCATCCCAACCTCAGAGGAAGCAAAAATCTAGGAAGTCTAAGAAAAAGAACACCGATGTTCCTCAGCCTAGTGGTTCTACTAGTGATGTACCAGATGAAAATGTACCTACAACTTCCAATGATCCACTACTAAGTGTTGAGGATAGACTAAAACTTACTAAATTGATGGATTTATGTACCAACTTACAAAAAAGGTTCTTGATTTGGAGAATGCCAAGACTGCTTAAGATAGTGAAATTGCTAGTCTAAAGAAGACGGTCAAAAAGCTAGAGAGGAGGAATAAGTCGAGAACTCCAGGGGAGGAAAATAGCTGATATTGATACTGATGCAAAGGTTACATTGATTGATGAGACTCTGGGGAGGAATGATGATAACATAATGTTTGATACAAGTGTTTTAGATGAGCAAGAAGTTAAGGTTGAAAAGGTAGTTAGTACTGCTGAAGTTACTACTGACAGTGCTACAACAACAACTGTTGATGAGTTAACTCTAGCTCAGACCTTAATAGAAATCAAAGCAGCTAAACCTAAGGTTGTTACAACTGCTGTTACAACAGCTACAACTACTGTTACAAGAACCAAGGCTAGAGGGGTTGTATTTCAAGAGCCAAGTGAATTTACAACAACAACATCACATTCACAATCATCATAACTTCCACAGGCTAAAGACAAAGGCAAGGCAAAAATGGTTGAGCCTAAAAAACCTTTAAAAAAGAAAGATCAAATTTTGATTGATGAAGAAATTACTCAAAGACTTCAAGAAGAATTAAAAGTTGAACTAGAAGAAGAGGAAAGGCTGGCAACACAAAAGGAAGAAGATGCAAAGATTGCTAAATAGGATAATGTTCAAGCTATGATTGATGTAGATTATGAGCTAGCTGCAAGATTACAAGCACAAGAGCAGGAAGAGTTAACCATTAAAGAAAGGTCAAAGATGTTTGTGGAGCTCATGGATAAAATAAAGAAGCATTTTGCAAGACTTAGAGCAGAAGAGCATAATAGAAGTCAAATGTCTACCTATCTGAAACACATGGCTGGATACAAACAAAATCAGCTGAAGAGCAAAAACTATGATGAAATTCAGAAGTTATTTGATAAATCCATGACAAGGGTAAACATGTTTGTAGATATAGATACAGAGTTGGTAAAAAGGAGCTCCAAGAAGGCAGAGATGGCACAAGAAAGCAGTTCTAAGAGAGCAGGTGATGAGCTAGAACAAGAAAAGGCAAAGAAGCAAAAGATTAATGATGATGAAGCAGAGATGAAAAAGCATATGGAGATAGTTCCTGATGATAATGTAGCAATTGATGCTACACCTCTAGCCACTAAGCCTACAATCATTATTGACTGGAAAATCATCAAAGAAGGAAATAGGGGATACTTTCAAATCATAAGAGCTGATGGTAGTTCAAGGAGGTACTCGTCAATGATTAAGATGCTTCAGAGTATTGACAAAGAAGATTTGGAAACCCTCTGGAAGTTGGTTAAAGCTAAATATAGGAATACAAGGCTAAAGGAGGGATATAAGAGAGTGTTATGGGGTGATCTGAAAGTAATGTTTAAACCTGATGTAGAAAGTAAAGTATGGAGAAATCTACAAGGACATA
>BQNB010050441.1:4456-41508 GCA_026074375.1 Tanacetum coccineum | reverse complement strand
AAGTTACTCACCATGGAAACATGCATAGGAAGTATCATATATCTGGTTTGACATCTCAAGTAACACGAGAACTAAAGTAAGAACATTAAATTGCAATCTCTATTTTTTATGTGTTGATGTTGTTGCCTAAATCATCTCATATTTCTGTTTTTTGACACACATCAGCTTTTCAAGTTGATGAGATAGGTACAATGAAATCTGTTGTTGAATACTTCTGTGAGACTTATGGGTTTTTGATTCAACATGTGCAATGGCCATGCTTGCAAGGTGGGAATACTCAGAGGCCAAACTATGTGCTTATGGAGGTTCTAACATTACTTCTTCTCTCTTTATTTAATAGTTCAGAATGAAGTGTATACTAATGTTGTTATTTTTTCAGGTATGCAAGATTGTTGAGGGTCAGAGGTATTCAAAGAGGCTAAATGAGCGAAAAATTACTGCCATTCTTAAGGTCACCTGTTGATTCGTTAGAACCCAACACACGTAAATATAAAATATATAATATGATGGAAAATTACCAAATTACCCTTGAGTACAAAGGTAAAAAGGAAAATCATCACAAGTATATATAATATAATACGTATATTAACCGGGAAGTATGATTCCCGAGTCGTTATTCCCCAACGATTTGTGAAATTGAAACCACGTTTGATGTTCGGACAATGATTTGAATTGGAAACAAAGATTTATTTGATTATCTACTTTTACAAATTAAAATAAGCAAATGATAACAATTAAGCATGAAAACGAATAACAGGAAATTAAACTTTAACTAAAAACGCAAAACGGGAACCCTAAACGGCAGTCAAAAACCCTAAATTTCTAAAATTCCTATAAACTTTATGATAAAGAAAATTTTCTAAAAAAGATTTATATTTTTTTGATTATTTTTCTATTTTTTATGATTTTTTAAAGTTTTAAACTAAATTAAATGTTTAAAAATAACAAACGATAATGAAAAATTACGAAAAATTCCCAAAAAGTCCTAAAAGTGATGAGAATTCTAGGAAAAATAAGCTTTTGGTCACAGCTTAATGAATAAGCTACGGAATAAGCTAAAACAGCTTATAAAGCTTAAAAGTGAAAATGAGTATAAGAAATAGATTTTGCGAAGTTATAATGAAAAAGTCCCCAGGGCGCGTTGGTAGTGGAGGTGTGTGGTGTGTGTTATAAAAGGGGTTGAGGGTGTTGAGGTCGGGGGTTCGAGTCTTGCTCACCCCCGATTTCCACCTTCCCCCTTTTTTTATTTTTGAAAACTTATAAAAGCAAAGTTGTAGAAAAGCTAAAAATAAGCACTTTTAATAAAAGAAACTTTTTTATGAAAAGCCTTAAATAAGCTATTAAACAGCTGAAAACATGACATAAACACTTAACTCATTTTTTTTGGAAATTTTTCTTAAACTATTATTAAAAGACCACTATAGCAAGTTTATGACAAATTAAGCTACTAATAAGCTAATACTAACCTAAGAAGCTAAATGAATCAAGAATAAGCACAAAGAAAAAGCCATAAGCTAGAAATTCAAATTAAGCACTTATAGAAATCTTAAAACCAAACAGGCCCTACAGGCTTTGAGCTTAATATTAAGCCCAACCAATGACTTTTCATGAAATGAAACTTGGTTTTTCTTAAAATCTAACTTAAGACTACTTGAAAAGTTTTTAAAACTAAATTTTGAAAATTAGAGCTTATTGAAAAAGCTGTTGAAAACAGGTTATAAATAAGAACAACTTAAGTACTGATTGGTTTTGAAAATTGAAAAGACAAAAAGCTATTTTTAAAGCTAAAAACAGATAATCAAATGATCTTTAACTTCAAGAATCAAATTCAATATTATTTACTATTTACCCTAGACCTAACTGTAAACTAAAATCCAATTCCTAACAAAAAGAATTTTACCCATCTGTAATTTTAAACTTGAAAAAATTATTTTTCCCATTTGTTAGTATCGGATGCATTGCACTTACTAAGACACAAAGCTTTATTTTATTATGGGATATAAGAACTAATTCTACACTGATTTTAACACTATATAATGCAAATAAAGTGTATGACAGAGCCTAGACATGGATTTAAGCTATTAATGACACAAGTGATACTTGACAGTTTATGACCCTATGAATACTTACTCTCATGAAATGATTTAACCCCTATTCTGAACTTATGATACTAGTTTAAACATGACTAATGAGATTTTTAAAGCAAACACAAAGGACCAAATGACCAACAACAATATTAACTTGTGGTTAAACTGTTGTGCCAAACACCCCTTTAAAATCTATAAAACCAATTTTAGCTTATGAAATAGAGATTAGAGATTAAATCTTAAATTACCAGATAACAAATAGCTTAAGCAAACTATGATAAGCCAAAGTATCCAAAGAGGCAATTTAAGCCAGAACTAATAAGCTACTAACTAAGCTACTTATTTTTGGTTTTTCAATGATTTGAGATAAAATGAAGCAAACTATGATTTAAGCTGTATTAATCAAGAACAGATAATCAAACTTATTCAAAATGTGCATAAAAAGACAGAAATAATCACTAATAAGCAAGAAATAAGCAAAAGTTAAGCACTATTTAAGCTAGGAAATTAAGACAAAAAAGGAAATAAGAAACTTACCAAAGCCTTAGCTAAACAAAGGCAAATCAATGCTCAAATGAGCTGTCTACAAGCTCTAGCTTATCAATGATATGCTAGTAAAAGCCCCATAAGCTCATCCATTATAAGCTTATCATTCAAAAGCTCAAAATCCAATAAGCCACGGTATTAAGCTGATTTTAAGATTTAAGTTTATTAAGAGCTTATTAATAGCTCAATTTGAGCTTAGAGACTCAAAGAGCTTGATCTGAGCTTATGAGAAGCTTATGTAACATTATTAGCTTATTAGACACAGTTTGAGTAAATGTGAGCTTTAGAAAAGTAAGGTTTAGAAAAGTAAGATAAAATTCGAATTCTATTAATGAAAAACTGCTTACAATATTAAAAAAGGAAATTACATCAAACAAACATTAATCTAAAACATTTTAACTGAAAATTACAAAAGCTAATTTTAATAAGCTAATTTATATCCTACTCCTAGATTATCCCGTGTGAGTGAGGCTTTGCTTTTATTTATACTGCCTGAGAGAAGCTTCTAGGCCCCTTTATCTGTTAGACGCTCCAATCAATCCCTCCACTTCATTCTTCTCAATCATTGGATGCTCTCTCTCCATCGTTGGATTAGATTTTGATCACACGGATTGCCAACGTGGCAATCCGTGTGTCAGAGGCCTTTGTGCTTCTTTTCCATACGTTTTAGTGCAAATCCCATCATTTTGGTGTGTTTTCTCCTTTGCCTCCGTGTCATTCCCTTTTGGGAATTGACCAATGAGAGCATAATGTGATGTATAACACTGCCATGGTATCCTTTTTCACTTGAATTGCGTAGCCATGTCACCAATTTGGATTTACCCCTTGATTTGAGCTCGAGGTAAAACGGGAAGACAGTGAACAGTGGTAACTTCCTTTCCCGCGTAAAATTTCTATAAGGGGTGGAAGTTTGACTTTGCTTTGACCCGGGACTTTGGGCTTATAACTTGGGCCATGGGGTAAAGTTTTGGGCTCGGGCTTGGTGTTGTTATAAGGTTAACGGGTGTTAACTCTTATAATAAAAAGAGTTAACACCGTTAGGGTTTAGGGGACCGTTTTTGCAATTTGGTTTTTTTTTGAGGGACTGATTTGGTATTTTTGGGTTATGTCTTTTTGTGGTTGACTTTGGTTTACCAAGGGTTGACTTTTGTTGACCTTGATAGCATTCTCCCGGCTCTTATGCACTCTTATCCATTCCCGTGTTCATTTTTGTTCGGATTTGACCGTTTTCTTGAGATTTTTGCATTATCCGTACCTACATAATCATAAAGACAAAACAAGCAATATACAAGCATTTTAAGCACAAATTTTGCTTTTTGGCCATTTTTGATATAAAACAGATCATGTGTTTTCTCAAATTCAAAATTCCCCAAACTAAGCGATTACGTGTCCTCACGCAATATTATATTGCTCCACATCTGCATTACCTCGAAACTTCCCCAAACTAAATACTTGAAAAGTAGCAAATATTTTAGTGGGAGAGTAAGAAATCAAAAGTTATAAAAAAACCCATTTCCTATTTCCTAAAACTTTTCCATTTTTTTTAATAATATAACTGAGATTATTTCGACTTTTGTTATTTCCATAACTGTTAGGGATCATAGAACAAGATGCATTTCGATCCGAGAATGCCCCAAAAAGGATAAAATTCTTCGTCCCCGGACTTTTTTCTTGCTACCAAACCAAGCTTAAACTAAACACAGCTAAAATGTCAGTAAAGATGCTAACACTACTCATATTTGCAACTTGTGAACTTTTTACTCCCGACATTTATTTAATCTAAGTGAGTGTGCTATTTTGAATTTCAACCATGGATTAACGTTTTGCAACATACTATGTTTCACGTTCCACCTAAGATAATGAGTTTTGAAGGCGAGATCATCCCATGTAGCGACTTGTCGTCTCGGCACATCCCAACCTTGCGGCTTAGTGACAGGTTTTGACACCCCAAGAGGGACTTATGTATCGGGACTCACGGACCTTAGGTTTCAACATCTCTCAAGTTTCCGGATATTTCATAGCTTATAAAATAGAATTTAGTTCAAAGTGGCAAAAGCATTTTTGAATTTAACATAAAGTAATCAATTTTTTAATTCAAACTCCTAATTATTTAGTTATTTATGCAAACTAGTAACCCTCGACCTTTTAGAAGGCTGCAACATCGGTTGTGAGCCGGGCAAGATGCAGCAAACATTTATAAGTATAAGGAATTTTTATTCTTACTATGGGCTTTCTTTAGAAGACTACCACATCGGTTGTGAGCTGGCAAGAGGTAGTAAACTTTTATCAACCCACAACTTTTATTATTATATTTTTTTATCATTTTATCATCATTTTTTTATATAGAGAACACTTCTTTTTGAAAAATTCAAGTATAAGATTGAACTAAGACTAAATTTTTTGCTATATATTACATAAAAAATTTGTTGATTTAAGTTTAATCTCCAAAACAGCACGTATATTAATATGGTTAAGAGCTTATGGGAGAAAAAGCAACAAGTTACATACATGAGCTCTTAAGATTTCCAAATTAATCCTTGCTATTAGCATCCTACTCATACTTAACTTCTAACTTTTTTTGTTCTTCGCGAAAAATCGTGAACGCTTAGCCTAAAAGTTAAGGAAAAGCTAGAGCTCAAATGCTCGATGAGTCAAAATTTACTTTATTCTACCCAGCAAGAAAGTCAAATTGTCACAAACATCACTTTATTGTATTTTTTGAAATTTTATAAATTTTCATATTTTTGAAAATTTTGGTGGGAAAACGGGGTACGTGAGAACAACAGGGAAAAGTAGGCAAGATCATATCAAAGATATACTACCCCATACTAAAATCATTCATTGTCCTCATATGTTTCCTAGCCTAAGAACTTAAAACCCCTTAGTGTGTGTAGAACTCAAAAAAGCCCGACATGCTTATCTCAAACATGAGAAAGTATCATAAAATCTTAAGCCGTTTATTAGTATGCTACAAGATAAATGTTAGAGATATAATATTTAGGATTATCGGATTTCCCTAACTTATGGCAAGAAAAGGCTAGGAAGCTCGGTGGACGGGACAAAAACAACGAAACATTGTGTCTTCAGAAAATTTGGGTGCATCCTGCAAATAATCACAAGTACAAACAACAAACACAAAGATCGGAAGAGTACAAGCCTTCTCACAACACATTAAAAGCTAGAAAGAAAATAGAAAATGGATAAGCATGGGGTGCCTCCCACGAAGCGCTTTGTTTTTGGTAACCGAGTCACATAGCTTGACTCGATCCCTGAATTCATTCATCCTTAGGAAAGTTTGGAGATCCGAGACAACCATGGTTGGGTGTGTCCCACTCCAAGTAGTGCTTAAAGTCGGTGCAATTTACTTTGAAGTTTGATTCCATCGGTATGAGATAACTTTTTGCTAGTGGCATATGGAAAAACTTCGGTAATGTGAAAGGGCCGATCACATCGGATTTTATGCATTTCCCGAGAATATCTTTAGACGAGAGTTGAAAAGCAAGACTTGATCACCAACCATTGAACATGCTGTTTTTGATCTTCGAGTCGTTGAAGCTTCTTTGTCCTTCTCCTGATTAAATCAAAGAAAAATTCTCGTATGCTTGATCACCGAAGCTCATTAAGTTCATTAAGTTCAGCTTTCGGTGATCACCCGTGGTTTAAGATCGAATTAGCATAGTTTTAATGCCCAATCGCTCTATGCTCTAAATTTGATAGGTTGAGGACACGACTTTCCTTTCACGAGCTTGTAAGGGGTGGCAACCAATTAGTGTCTTATAAGCTGTAGGAATGGCCCATTGCGCGTCATCAAGCTATCGGACCATGAGCACGGTTTTCCTCCAACCGTCCTTTCTAAAATTACGTTATAACCCACGATTCGAAACCGACTTGACCACTCGTTTGAAGGGTGGTAAGCGGTATCAAGACGATGAGTGACCCCATACTTAGACATTACTTTAGCAAATTTATCATTACAGAAATAGGTCCCGCGATCGCTTATAATAGCTCTCAGTGTACCGAATCGGGAAAAAAGAGATTTCAAAAACTTAACTACAACTCTAGCATCGTTAGTGGGGAGTGCCTTGGCTTCAACCCATTTGGATAGGTAATCAATGATACGAGTATTACTTATTTCCTTAGATGACAAAAATTGGTCCCTTAAAGTCTATGCCTCAGACATCAAAGATTACTTACACTTTGGATGATATTTAGTGCATCTATCACGTTGTGAAAAAAAAATTTTTTTACCTGACGCTGGAATGAGTCACAGTTGTTGGACTAATCATGGGACATCTTTGTAGATTGTAGGCATATAAAATCTGAATGTCAAAAACCTTTTTGGCGGTGTAGTTGGACCTTTATGTCCCCCGAGAGGGTCCACTTTGGCAAGCTGTGTGGGATGTCGACAGCGTCTTGGCCTGTAAACCATCGCACGGCATCATTGATCCGCAAAGGTTTTGAATAGAAAAGGGTCGTCCCAAAAAATAGTGTGTGACATCCTTTGAAAATTTTTGTTTTTCTGCTGAGTTGGACATTCCTTTGACAATGAAATTACTCGCATGGTTAATTTGCATAATCGGCCCCGGGGTACTTGCTGAGGTCACCACGAGAAGTACCATATTAAGTGTTTCCGAAGAGAAAATTTTCGTTTATTTCCTTTGGATCGAGAACATTTTCATACGGGTTTTCTAATCGGGAAAGATGATCGGCCGCGTAGTTCTCAGCTCCCTTCGTATCAATTACTTTAAAATCGAATTCCTAAAGAAGGAGAACCCATCGTAGCAATCTTGCCTTGGCATCTTTTTTAGCAAATAGGTACTTAAGGGCGGAATGGTCCGTATACACTATGCTTTTATTCATGATGAGGTATGACCGGAATTTTTCGAAAGCGTACACCACAACTAACATTTCCTTTTCTGTTGTGGTGTAGTTTGATTCCGCCTCGGTCATTGTTTTGCTTGCATAATGTATAGGCCTAAAGTGTTTCTCAATTCGTTGCCCCAGAACCGCACCTATGGCATAGTCGCTTGCATCGCACATAAGCTCAAAGGGCTGGTCCCAGTCGGGGGCAATCAGAATTGGAGCTTCGGTTAATTTCTTCTTTAAGGTCTGAAAAGCTTGAATGCATTCCTCGGAGAAAATGAAAGGAGTGTTTTTCTCAAGGAGATGAGTCATGGGTCGAGAAATTTTTTAAAATCCTTAATGAATCAACGGTAAAAACGTGCATGTTCGAGAAAACTCCTAATACCCTTAACGGTAGTTGGGTGAGGTAATTTAGCAATGACGTATATTTTGGCTTTGTCGACTTCGATTCCTTTCTTTTGAAAAATTTTGTGTCCAATGTTCGATGCCTTATTTCACCATAATATGGATTTACTTTCCCATTTAGAGCACAAATTAGTGTATTGCACACGCTTTAAGCATATTTTTCTAAATTGGAAAGGCATGTTAGAGAATGAATTTCCGTAAACTGAAATGTCATCCATGAAAACTTCCATGATTTTCTCAATCATATCATGGAATAATAGCCATCTTACACCGCTGGAAGTTCCTGGTGCATTGCATAAGCCGAAAGGCATGCGGCGGTAAGCAAACGTTCCGTATGGGCAGGTGAATGTGGTCTTTTCCTGATCTTTCGGATCGATTGGTATTTGAAAGTAACCCGAGAAACCATCGAGGAAACAATAGTATTCATTTCCTGCGAGTCTCTCAAGCATTTGATCCATAAACGGCAAAGGGAAGTGGTCTTTTCGGGTAGCTTCGTTCAACTTTCGATAATCAATACATACTCTCCATCCCGTTACAAGGTTCTAGTTGGATACTAATTGCATTTTCATCATTGGTCACTTCCGGTCATCCCTCCTTTCTTTGGCACACAGGGCACTGGGCTCACCCAAGGGAATATTCTGAGATTGGGTAGATCAACCAACGTCAAGAAGTTTTTCAACCTCTTTCTCTAATGAAACCATGGATCTTTGGGATTAAACCTTCTATGAATGTTGGACTGCTGGGTCAATAGTCATCTTCCATTAGAATTTTATGAGAACAAAATCTGTTAATACCTTTATGTCGAGAGGAAGAGTTTTATAAGCGATGGCTCGCTTTCGGGACTCTAGAAACCTTTTTTGACAGCGGTCTTTTCATTCGACACTCAAATCTTTGGCAATTATGACCTGACAACTTGTTGTTTCTTCCAATATTGCATATTCGAGATGAGGGATTAAGTCCTTAAGTTTGACCTGGAGGTTTCTTCAATTGAAGATTTGGCAGTTCATAGTTTAGTTTTGGCTTCACTCAGTTTAAGTTACCTTTTGATTTCCGGCAAATAATTTCCTTGGTTCGAGGAGGTGAAGGATCAATATTAAGGAGTGCTTCGTGAATAAGAATGTCCCCATCTGGGGTCATAATAGGATCATCAAACTTACGGTTGAAGTTTGGATCGTAGGCTAGAGCAAGAAAAAAAGCATCAGCTTCTTCTAGAAAGTAGAATATCACTATCCACGAAAGGAGTATGGTCGGAGATGAATCTTGAAACTCTATCGGGTCATTATCGGTGTGTTGGTTTGCCCACTCGACAATCATGTCTGAAAATCCTATAACTTCTTGAGAATACTCCTCACAAGCTAATTCAACAACGTCGATTCGGTTTGCCGTCATATCATTATAATTAACCGAGTATCTCGAAGTTTGATCAAGATTGTACGTAATGGCCTCAATTGTTCTACTCGAAGGTTAATTCAATTTCGTACACGTCTTTCAAAGCACACGATTGGTCTTAAGAAAAACACATTCCAAGAATTAGAGGTACTCGAGGGTCTGGGTTCTAAAAATCTTATACGACCACAAAGGTCGGCTGCTGGAAACTGGAATACACAACTTTAACTTGACATTTTAGCTATTCCAATTCGGTCGTGAGAGTTCGAACGTCTGCTAGTTCTAGTGTATGTACGTCGAAGTTATGTCTTGGAGGTTAAGCTTTTGTCCACACGAAATGGTATGAGAATTTATGCTTACGCCAAGATCTGGCCAAGGTCTAAGACACAATGGAAAAGATAATCTGTCAGGGTCACTAGTTTTTTCGGGTAACTTGTTTAGTATGACCGTCGAGCAATGTTCGTTTAAAGGGGATTCTAGCTTCTCATTAAGCTTTATTCTGTTTTTCCTATTATGGCTTTAAGAGTTGAGCAAATTTGGGCATTAGGAGAGTCATAGCAATCCTATGAAACTAATTTTGGAAACTCTATCTTAAAGATTTTCATAGAATTCTCTTTTTGTTCGTTTGCATTTTCACGGTGCTTCTGTCACTTTCGCCCTTTGGGGAAGGTATAAGACATCGACGTTTTGGTTAGGCATCGACGCACTAACGGGAGCATCAACTGGCTCGGAAACTGGATTTTGGTTTTCAACTGGGACAACCAGAGGTTGGACGTCTTCGGTAATTCCGTTATTAGTAGGAAAAACCGTGTCCTTTGTCACCTCGGTTCTACGTTCCACTACTTGAGGAGAAGAAGTAGGAATCGTAGGTCCTTGATAAGCAACCCCGCTTCGGGTAGTAATACCCTTCAAGTCTTCCTTCGGGTTAGTAAGTACTCGTTGGTTACTTGGAAGAGGGGTGAAACCCACCCCTTGAACTCGAAGTTGAAGCTGGTATTGGAATTTATTGAATTTTAGAAAGCATTTCCGTTAAATTTGTCATCTGGTTTTGTAAACCTTGGCCTTGATTTTGCATATTCCTTAATATTGCATCATTAGCCTTGACATAATTCTCAAAATCGGTCTTTGAAACACCTTGCATTTGCGGAGCAGGAGCTTGATAAGGTTGAGCTTGGTAAACCGGTGGTTGACTAGTCGGAGGTTGATACACTTGTCCTTGATAGAAGTTATTTCCACGGTTTTGATTGAAATTGGTTCCTCGATTTTGGTTGAAATTATTTCCTTGATTCTGATTTGGATGAAACGTTCTTGATTGTTTTGGAATAGGAGGAAAACCAGGATGGTCGGATTTGATTTTGCAACCATCGAGGTCTAGATTGGTATTTCCTTGATTAAAGTTAGCTGCAGCAGCTTGTGAAACGTACTCTTGAATGTTGTCTCGATAAGCATTGCCATCGGTGGCTGGACAATTTCTATAAGAATGAGCACCTCCACAAGTTACACAACTCTGCTCAACCGCTTTTACGGGTACGGGAGCTTGGGTTTTCTGCTTGTCGATATAACATGTTATCATCATATTCTTGAGTTCAAGAAAACTTTGGTTGATAAGAGCATATCAGCAAAAGCTGCAACATAGGGTGATAATCCCAGGGGTTGATGAATTCGAACTTCACCTTTGGCAACGAATAGCCTTGTTTCGTGAATTACGAACCTTGGAATTTACTATCGATAATTTTAAAGCCATTCAGAGGCATCTTATCCAAAAATGTTTCCACCGCCAGGGAATTCACGTCTTGGTAATTAGCATTCAAAGCATTGTTAAAATGTATCTAGTTGATGTATTCTGGAAAATCCGTGATTGTGGGCATGCTCGAAGAAGATCATTAATATCGATCCCAAGCCTCATAAAATGATTCGTCGATTATTTGTTGGAAATCCTCGTGATTTCGTTTCGAAGATTTAGTCGTTTTGAGGAGGAAAGAATTGATTAATGGAATTTTGAAACAAGATCATACCATGTCATAATTGATCGAGGAGTTTCTTTTTCTAGCAAATCCGGGTCTGAACCTTCGAGAGAAAATGGAAAAAGCAATAAGCTCAATTGACGTGGCTGGATGTCCGGGAATCTCATCTTGAGGTAAGCTTATTGAAATAACGGATGTGAGCAGTGGATCCTCTTTAATTCATGTCCGAAAAATGTTTGTTTTGACAAGATTGATCAAAACCATGCTTTTTTTTTTAAAATCAAAAATTAGCATTGATTTAGGGGAATGACGATTGCATCCTCGTACCCCTCGGTGGTTGCTTGGAGCAATCCGATCATAGTCCAGGTTATCGGTCATCGGATCTAGGGAAGATTATCAAAAGGTTCTACTAAATTAAATGGTTCTACAACAGCCGGTGGGGCTTGTTGTTGACGGTTATGGTTGCGGGTTTGAGAACGAGTGCGCATGCACAAATTAGAAAAAGAAAATTTAAACTAATTTTTTTATTTTTTGTTATTATTATTATTTTATATATAAGCTATTTTAACGGATAACGAGATAGACAACTTGAACCAAGTAATCAAACTTACATCACGGTAGCTCTTAAAAAATTTACTTTTTAAGGTGAGTCGTTCCTCGTAAATGACACAAATGGTAAGTTTTTAAAACTTTGATTCGAGTTGGGAACTTACTAATGGATAATACCTCAATTGAAGGTATTATTTGTTGGTGTTCTTTTACCAACTTTGTTTATTTTATTTTTTAATTTTGGACAATTTTTATATTTTTATGTTTTTTTTATATTTTTTTATTTTTTAATATGATAAATATACTAAAAGAAAGAAAAAATATTTTTTACTTTTTATATTTTATAATTTTATAATTTTTGATTTTTTAAACAAAAACAAAACTTTCAAAAACGAATGGGTCTTCAAATCATGATCGATAAACTTCAAACGAGAGAATCTTAATCACAAATCCCCGGCAGCGGCGCCAAAAATTGATTCGTTAGAACCCAACACGCGTAAATATAAAATATATAATATGATGGAAAATTACCAAATTACCCTTGAGGACAAAGGTAAAAAGGAAAATCTTCACAAATATATATAATATAATACGTATATTAACCGGGAAGTATGATTCCCGGGTCGTTATTCCCCAACGATTTATGAAATTGAAACCACGTTTGATGTTCGGACAATGATTTGAATTGGAAACAAAGATTGATTTGATTATCTACTTCTACAATTTAAAATAAGCAAATGATAATTATTTTTAAGCACGGAAAACGAATAACGTGGAAATTAAACTTTAACTAAAAACGCAAAACGGGAACCCTAAACGGCAGTTAAAAACCCTAAATTTCTAAAATTAAACTTGAATTAATTTTTTTTCTTTTTAAATAGACTCTAATTGACTAAAAAGCAAGTTTAAAGAAAACTAGAATAAAAACGGAGTTGAAATGAGCTTTAAAACACGAAAAATGAGAACGGGAACGAATCTCGTTCTTTAAAAATCGAAATTTTGCAAATTAAACCCTACGAAAGCAAAACTAATTTTCCTAGAAACTTTATGATAAAAGAAATTTTTCTAAAAAAGATTTATATTTTTTTGATTATTTTTCTATTTTTATGATTTTTTTAAAGTTTTTAATAAAAATAAATGTTTAAAAATACTAAACTAATTATAAAAATTCTAGAAAAAATACAAAAAATAGTTTGAACTAAATGAAAAAGATAAATTGTTGTAAAAACCTAAACCCTAGCTAAACAGGGATGAGACCCACATAGAGCTTATATCAAACAAGCTCTTGAGCATATTTAAAGAAAAGCCCAGTAGAGTCCATGAACCCTTCCAGGATTGGTTCGTCATCCAATAGAAAGCTTAGGTAATTTGGGAGTGAGATTTGAGTAATATAAGCTCAGTTAAGCTTATTATAGTTTAGTTGAATAAATGAATAGCTTATGAGTAGCTTAAGAGCTTATTTAACCATTTTGTTACACAAGGTGAATTTTAGAAAAACAAAGAACATAATACGGGAATTCAAACTTTTATTAATAAAAGAGTTGATTACATTAATGAACTTAAAGTTACAATAAGCTAAAATATTACTTAAAAGAAAATTACAATTAAAAAGCTACTTTAAAAAGCTATTATCTAATATACTCCTAGATGATTCTTGTGATTGAGGCATCAGTTCTATTTATACTGCTTGAGAGAAGCTTCTAAGTCCCAAATTCTGTTAAAACGCTCCCCTTAATCCTGGCCAATCATTCTTCCAATCATTGGCTCTCTTATTAACACCGTTAGATCAATTTGAGCTCACACAGATTGCCAGCGTGGCAATCCGTGGTTTGTTCCTTCTTGTGCTTCTTTTTCAAAGGTTTTAATGCAAAAACCCACTCCTTGTGTGTTTCCTTTCAATATCCGTGTGTCACTCTTGTGGGGGATTGACCAATGAGAGCCCTTGCGTGACGTTTTCTTGTGCCAACCTGTCACTTAACACTTGAATTTCATGGCCACGTCCTTAATTGTGATTTACCCTTTGATTTGAACCCGTGGTTAAATGGAGAAGACAGTGAACAGTAAATACCATATTTCCCGCGTGTTTCTTTTTATAAAAGGGTGTGTTTGAATTCTCTTTGACCCAGGGACAATGTTTGTTGACTTGGGCTTATACATATAGATTGTGCCTGGGTAAATTAGTTTCGGGCTTGGTTTTATAAAGAGGATAACGACCGTTATCTTTTATTAATAAAAAGATAACGGTGTTAGGGTTTTAGAGTTATTTTTTTGAAATATGTTTAACAATGAGGGCTGTTTTGGGTATTTTTAAGGGATTTTGACTTCTTGTGGGCTGACTAATGTTGACCAAGGGTTGACTTTTGTTGACCTGTTGATAGCATTATCCGGCTCTTTACACTCCATTTCCATTCGGTCAGTGTTTGTTTCGGTATTGAACCGGTTTTCCTTGTGATTTCTGCTATATCCGTACCTACACATTCACAAAGACAAAACAAGCAAAATATAAAAAGTTGATTATTAATTTCGTAAAAATAATATATTGCTTGGTTGACAAAAACTTTAATTCATTTGGTGTCCGTTTACGCTAATTGATAATTTATAGCTTACGCGATTTAACTTAACTATTAAAATTAAAAGTAAACGCGTACGAGAAAAAAAAATAATTAGTGAAATATATGACGTCGTAAATGACCTGAAAATACGAAATGTTACAGTCTCCTCCGGTTAGAAGAGCCTTGTCCTCAAGGCTTAGGTTGCAACACCTGAAGAAGGTACGGTTTCAGAGAAGAGATGCGGATATTTCTTCTAGAACTGACCTTCACGTTCCCAGGTGTACTTAGCTCCTTGCCGAGAGTTCCAACGAACTTTGACTAATGGGATTCTTCTCCGCTTTAGCTTTTTCACATCCCGCTCTACAATCTCAATAGGCTCTTCGACAAAACGCAGATTTTTATCAATCTCGATTTCATCCAGAGGTACTTGAACATCTGGCTCAGCCAAACATTTCTTGAGATTTGACACATGAAACGTGTCGTGGACACAGCTCAGCTCCTGGGGTAACTTCAGTCGATAAGCTACCGGTCCAACACATTCCATTATTTCAAACGGTCCCACATATCGTGGTGCCAGCTTTCCTTTCTTACCAAATCGTACCACTCCCTTCCATGGAGATACCTTAAGTAACACTCGGTCTCCAACTTTGAATTCAAGAGGTTTACGCCTCTTATCAGCATAGCTTTTCTGGCGACTCCTTGCCGTTTTCAACCTTTCCTTAATCTGAAAAATCTTTTCTGTCGTTTCTTGCACAAGTTCTGGTCCAATAAGCTGACTTTCTCCAACTTCAGTCCATATCACGGGGGATCTACATTTCCGCCCATACAGAGCCTCAAATGGTGCACATTTAACGCTCGTGTGGTAACTGTTATTATAAGAAAACTCCTCATATCAATGGAAGATGGAGTTCCCAATGCCACCAAGAAATCCATAACACAAGCTCGATAGCATGCCTCCAGTGTTTGATAGTATGGCCACTTCTGACCGTCGTCTGAGGGGGTAAGCCATATCATGTCTAGTGTTCGTACCACAATGCTTCTTGAATGCTTTCCATATGTGTGACATGAATCGACAATCACGTCTGAAATGATTGATACCGCACACATGTCTCGCTACAAATCTCATTGGTATACTTCTTTGCAATATTGTCTCCGTCTTTGTTGGTAGGTCTTCTCGAACTAGGTAAGAAGTGAGCCGACGTGGTCTCAATTTATAACAACGACCCAATCGTTTTTCATGCCCTCTGCTAACTTTTTATGGCCAACGTTGTGACAAATGTTAATTGGTTTTTTCACATTTTCCACTCAGGATATTTCTGGTTGTTAAAGAAAATCCTTTCGGGGTTTTCTGATGTTCGGCTTTAATTTCTAGAGCCACGGTTAAGCATTGCTAACCTTACTTGCAATTGTTCTCTCTGCATACAGGCACCATACAAGTCTCTAGATCATTGTAAAATTTTTATCCGCTCCCGGATGTACTGTATATCTGGAAGTATAGTTTTTTCCATGATCAATTTTCCTTACACCACCATCTGATGGATCCAGATACGGATCAAAGAAGTAGTGTTCACCTTGCTCTCGTTGCAGACTTTAACTGTTCGTACCAGATATCTTTGATACATCGGCTCATGGTGTCTTTATTCATGGGGTGGTTTCTATGCCTCTTGCCACTCAGTTTGGTATCGGCTTTGTGATCCTTTGGAAGTTGCTCGTCGACGGTGGCTTGTCGCGGACATTTTAGCTTTGGTCTGTGATGTTCCCTAAAGATATGAAGTTGAGTAAATCATCTCTTAATGCACGGTACTCGTCCCTTTTGGTGGCTTGATGGAGTCTTTTCGTTTTATCTGCTCATCAAAGGCAACTGCATTGCTCTCACTCCGTTCGCTTTGCCCATGGGACTGGAGGTGCCTGTGTGGATGCAGGTCGGTCTGGTATTGAATCTTAGTCGTTAGCCTAAATATGTAGACTGAGACTTGACCGTATTTATTTAGGTATCTGACGGCGTGATTCATTGCTTACTTGGAGATTTATTATCATTCAGAGAACTACCTGCTAAGGTAAGTTCATAGCCCCATGTTTTATAGTTATTTAAATGATTTACATCTTTGGGGTGAGAACATGCTTTGTTTTACAAATAGGATGCCGGAGTACATTTTATACTATGATTTCGTGTTTGCCTAAGTAGCGATAACCCACTGAGCCCTGTTATCATGAACTGTCAATTACTGGATTGTAAGCACGAATTTTATGAGTAGATCTATTTGGGATTGACATCCCCGTTCGGGTGACTAGCTATCACCGAAAACGAACGTTGTAACATGTCGGATTTGGGATGTTTCGGGTTAGAACATCATTCATGGGCATTCATTGGCAATTTATTGCATTCATACTTGTCGAGCTTCAGTGTCATGAGCTTAGGAAAACGAAATTACTTTTTATGATGTTTGCATGTGTTGCTTAATCATACACTTGGAAATCTTGCGGTCCTGCTATTGATTTACACAAACATATGAATTCACCAACTTTATGTTGACATTTTAAGCATGTTTTTCAGGTCAATAAGGCACGAGGTGCGATGATACATTAGAAGTCAATAATTGAAGAGTCAACACATAAGATTTGGGGTCTTATTACATTTTGGGTACAATTGTTATAAACCGAAATCTTTATTTATATTGTTGGACAATTTGAAGCCATGGGCTTATGTAATAAACAAGTATTTTGTTAATCCAATGTATCTTTTCAAACGACACGTTTAATAGTCGTTCTCAGATCTTTTGCTATTGATCCATAAAGTAACGCCCTCGGATATTCAACATTCCGATGCGTGCTCAGATTTGAGGGTGTTACAGGTAAGAAGTAAGCCGACTGGGTCAATCTATCCACAACGACCCAAATCGTATCATGCCCACTGCTACTTCTAGGCAACTTTGTGACTAAGTCCATTGTTATCTTCTCCCATTTCCACTCAGGGATTTCTGGTTGTTGAAGTAATCCTGAGGGTTTTTGATGTTCGGCTTTAATCTTAGAGCACGTAAGACACTTGCTAACGTACTCAGCAATGTCTCTCTTCATACCAGGCCACCAATACAAGTCTCTCAGATCATGATACATCTTATCCGCACCCGGATGTATTGAATATCTAGAAGTATGAGCTTCATCCATGATCAGTTTCCTTACACCACCAACTGATGGAATCCAGATACGATCAAAGAAGTAAATTCCACCATCATCTCGTCGTTCAAAGTGTTTTTCTAATCCTCTTAGCCATTCAGCTAGAGCTTTGAGATCCTTGGAAGCTTCGCCCTGTGCTTCCAAAATCTTAGTCTTAAGTCCAGAATGAATAGTAATACTCATAGCACGTACTCGCCTTGGCTTGAGCCTTTCCTTTCTACTCAAGGCATCTGCCACCACGTTCGCCTTGCCCGGGTGGTATTTGATCTCACACTCGTAGTCACTGAGTAGCTCGATCCACCGCCTTTGGCGCATATTTAAATCTTTCTGGTCAAATATGTACTGGAGACTCTTGTGGTCAGTGTAGATAACACTTTTAGTCCCATAAAGATAACGTCTCCAGATTTTAAGAGCGAACACCACCGCACCCAATTCCAGGTCATGGGTGGTATAATTTTTCTCATGCTTCTTCAACTGTCTTGACGCATATGCTATCACTTTGCCCCGCTGCATCAGCACGCTCCCAAAACCTTGTTTTGATGCATCACAATAGACCACAAAGTCGTCTGGTCCATCGGGGAGTGCTAACACTGGAGCATTGCATAGCTTCTCCTTCAGAATGCGGAAAGCTTCATCTTGTTCATTGCCCCACACATATGTCTTATTCTTTTGAGTCAACAGGGTGAGGGGCTTGGCGATCTTGGAGAAATTCTCAATAAATCTCCGGTAGTAACCCGCCAATCCTAAAAATGAACGGATTTCAGTTGACGATTCAGGAGTCTTCCAGTTCTTGACAGACTCAACCTTGCTAGGATCCACGTGGATACCGTCACGGTTGACCACATGTCCTAGGAACTGAACTTCTTTCAACCAAAATTCACACTTAGAAAATTTGGCGTATAACTTCTCCTTCTCGAGTAAGTCTAAAATCGTCTTCAGGTGGACTTCATGTTCTTCTTCTGACTTTGAGTAGATTAAGATGTCGTCAATGAACACAATTACGAATTTGTCCAAATACGGTTTGCAGACGCGGTTCATTAAGTCCATGAATATTGCTGGTGCGTTCGTCAGCCCAAATGGCATGACTGTGAACTCAAAGTGCCCGTATCGAGTTCTAAACGCGGTCTTCGGTATATCTTCCTCTCGGACTCTCAACTGATGATATCCTGAGCGAAGATCTATCTTCGAGAAACAGCACGCACCTTGTAATTGGTCAAACAAGTCATCAATTCTAGGGAGAGGGTAACGGTTTTTTATAGTTAACTTGTTTAGCTCCCTGTAGTCAATACACATTCTCATCGAACCGTCTTTCTTCTTGACAAAGAGCACGGGTGCTCCCCATGGTGAGTGACTTGGTCGAATAAAACCCTTTTCTTGAAGTTCTTTAAGCTGGTTCGACAATTCTAACATTTCTGAAGGGGCTAACCGGTATGGAGATCTAACAACTGGCGATGCGCCTGGAATCAGATCAATGCGAAATTCTATCTCTCGCACAAGAGGTAAACCTAACAGATCGTCTGGAAATACCTCAGGGAAGTCTCGGACAACACGTATGTCATCAAGCTTTTTCTCATCAGCCTTGATACATGCAAGTGAACGAAGATCCTTTTCCGGCCTCTCGCCTTGAACTTCAAGAATCTTGCCATTCGGAAGAGGAATACGGACAATCTTCTCATAACAATCGATGAGAGCTCGGTGATATGCCAACCAATCCATTCCAATGATAACTCATCAGCTTTCTCTAGCGGGTTAGCAACAAGTCTATTTTGAACAGATGATTTACAAGACTAAGGTGCAAATACGTAAAATAGTATTGGTGCTAACGACTTTTCCGTCTGCTAACTCTACTTCGTAGCTAGTGTTTAGAGTGGCAGGGGTAATATTAATAAAATGTGTAAACGCAGAAGATACAAAACTCTTCTCAGCACCCGAATCAAAGAGAATACAAGCGTAGTGATCATTAAGAAGAAACGTACCCGTGACCACATTCGGATTCTGCTGCGGGTTTTCAACTACCACATAAGCTCTCCCACGAGCTCCATCATTCTGTTCTTTTTTTATCTTTCTTTTTTTTTTTTTATTTTTTTTTTTTTTTTTTTTTGTTTTTTTTTTTTTTTCCTTTTTTTTTTTTTTTTTTGTTTTTTTGTTTTCTGCTGGTTCCCTGCTTTCGGACACTTGTCCTTGTAGTGTCCTTTCTCACCACACCCGAAACATGTCACATTTTGCAGGAGGTCATTACCTGCACCCTGAAGCCTAACTCTACAATCCTTCTCCATGTGACCTATTCTTTGACATCTCTGGCACTTTTGAGGACATGGTCCATGATGATGTAAGTTGCACCGGTTGCATTTTGGTAAATTTCCAGCATAAATCTTTCCTCCAGTTGGGGCTGCAGCATATGCCCTGACATTTTCCTGTCTCCTGTTTTGTTGCTGGTGATGATTATTGTTTCGGTTGCGGTTATTGTTGTTGTTGTGGTTGTTGTAGTTATGGGTTATTGTTATTGTTGTTTCTCTGGTTGTCTTCCCATTTCCTTTTATTGCTTTCACTAATTCTAGCAGCCCTACCCTGAACTGATTGCTCGACCAGTTCACGGGCCATATTGATTGCCTCATGCAAGGTCGCAGGCTTAGAAGAAGTGATATTTCCTTTGATTCTTTCAGGAAACCCACGAACATACCTTTCAATCTTCTTCTTTTCAGTAGGCACCAATTCATGACACATCAAGGCCAGTTCATGGAAACGATTGTTGTAAGCTTCAATATCATCTCCTTTCAGAGTCAGAGTCCAAACTTCTTGTTCATCCTTTGGATTTCAGTTGCTCTGGGCGTATATCAGTGGTCATCATAGCTTTCACATTGTCTCCAGGGATCTGATAGCATTAGCAAGTCCAAAGTCTGGAACATTTCCGTTCCACGGTCAGAGCACGACCCTCGAAGTGCCACATAGCAAACTTCACTTTGTCATCTTTAGCACATTTGCAAATTTCAAACACTTGCTCCATCTTTTCGAACCAACGTTTCAGTCCGACTACACCTTCAGTCCCCTTAAAAGAGTGAGGCTTGCCATTCATAAATGTCTTATACGAACATCCATGCATCTCTGGTACAACAGTTCCTCCAGTATTTGTTGATCCAGATCCACCAGTATTGTTTGAGTCAGCTCTAGTCTTTTCATACTTTTCAATGGCTTTGGCCACACGCTTTTCCACTATTTCCTAACAGATTTCTTCTTAAACTCTCCTGGGCGGCATGGATGTCTGGCAACTACACAAGTACACACATTCGTTGAGAATTTCGTAAAGTATGCCATGAGTTATGGCACATGGTAAATAATGGAGAATGATATGAGTAATTATAAATTAATCAGGATAGTCGATATTTATATAATTGATCGATAGAAATAGATATTGATATGTCAGAAGATAGACGTAAGAGATTGAATTTAAACCAAGTATTATATATAATGCAATAATGACAATCAGAAAAGTAAGTAAGGATCGGGGAATACGCGCGCGTGGATATCGGACAGTGATGAAGGATTCTGTATTTAAAAATGAAAGAAAATCTTTAAACTTTGTGGTTATAGACTAGGTTTTGAAAATGACCCAGTTCCCTATAACCTTGGCTCTGGTACCATCTGATAAACACCCGCCCCAGAAAATCTAGGTAGCAGCGGAATGGTAACAATGGGTGTCTACTTCAAAGTACAACAATCAGATATAGGGAATACGGACCATAAATGGACGTTAAGGACAAAAAATTTCATTTGTTGCCATAGCAAAATATCAGAGTTTTATTCATTAGGTCCCATAAGTTTTAAAAAAGTTCGATAAACATTTCTTAATTAAAAAAAGCTTCATAATACCAAAAAGATGACTTAGTTTTTAAAGATAATAAAAGTTGCATAAAAAACTTTAGATAAAAACCCCCCCCCCCCCCCCCCCCCCCCCCCCCCCCCCCCCCCCCCCCCCCCCCCCCCCCCCCCCCCTCAGAATCGTTCTTCATTGATATCCACCACGGCTCCCGGTTCAATCATCATACCCTAGGTACCTGAAATTACATGCTAAAGGTCAACACAAAGGTTGAGTGAATTCATAGGTTTATCAGTAAAAAGGTGGACACAAGATCGAGTAATAGTAGACTCTGAAACACATTCCAGTGTCTAAAAAAAAGGTATTGAATGCACTAAGCTCATGACACCGATGCCTTTACGTACGCTTCGAATCATAGATTGGATTGCCCACAAAGTAATATAGGATGCTTGCCAACACCCGGACACCTCTCAATGTTAAATGCACCTGATCAAACTAGTTGTTTATTTATTGTGTGTTAATCATATGTACCAAACATGATCCATATCCGTTGCGTACTCGTGGTTGTTAATGGTTAACCAGTTATATAAATTCCAACAGTAGCATCACGAGCCAACTCGTTTGGTGTTTTATGGGTTACACACATATTTAAACACGCTTAGGGCTGCATGAAATCTAGTTTATTTATTGTTTTATTAGAAAATTATGGCAACGACATGCAATCCTTGCCATAAATAATGAATAAACACCTAGAATCAAACCAAAATGTTACTTGATAAAAAGAAGAATAGATTAAAATTAAATGTTAATTAAGCTGCCATGTTATTCTATTCTTGATTTATCTCGGCCTTAAGACTCACGCAATCATGCTATATGATGGATGTGGCGATCTAGGTACTTTAGCAGAAAACCTAGTGAGAGTCTTTTGGTTCTCCAGTTGGGGAAGACTCTTTTGAGAACTCGAGGCATTATATGATTACTGCTTTTAATATAAGAGTTTGTCTTCAATTTTACTCTATTTTTCTGTTTGTTTTAATTGCTTATATGTGATATGCCATGTGTCTAGTCAATATTTGCAAAATAGACTTTATGAAACTCTTAAAACCGGACTTATACTTATAGAGAAATTTGGATTAAACATGTCTAGCATTAAGCATACTCCTTGTGACTAGTTATGTGTTATTTGCGAAACCGGGGTTTTTGGACAAATTTAATACGGACATTAAACTATGAAATTTTGATTTCTTGTGAACTTTTAGTTTTTATGTTCGCAATATGGGGTTGAATTGATCTTTAATCTTATCCCGCCCCACTACATGCTTCGGCATATGAGGAAATTATTGGAATTACTTGTGTCTTCGGACACATGTAGGAGTACAATATAGGGTTTGATCAATTTGTAATCCCACCATATTGCCAACAATAAAACAAATGTTAACAAAGGGGTTTCTTAACATACAATAGCATTATTAGTCAATTGGAAGTACGGCTCACCCATTGTTGGACAAACTATAAGAGAAGTTTAAGGCGGGTGTAGCTACGGCACCCCAAAAGAAGTCAGGTTTTTAATAAGCTTCGCGCTGACCTGTTTCTCCGCTTCTTTGTGCGTCCAAAATGGAGCTACCGAGAACATTTGAAAAAAATGATGACTATACCAAATAGGTTAACAAAATGTTTTCTTAACTTTGTGCTACAAGTTGTTTTGCATGCTTCTTGTACACGATTTTTATCACATATTTTGTATATCCCTATGTGAAATTTTAAGTCTATCCAGCCTAAATTAAGAACACTTGCACAATTGGATTGACCCCTCTCTGGTCAGAACCTCAGGGCACTCATCCAAACCCATGGCGAATTTTTTTTCATAGGTCAGATCTATGTCAATTTTCGCACGTTCTTTTTTGGTCGACTTAAATCGAGTTACCTGGTTAGACCTCAGACCCGAGGCATAAGATGAGACCAAATATGCTTTTGACATTACTATATGAGTTACTAATGTCATCAATCTCATAAAACTAAGAGTTGCATTCTATGCAATTAAACCTCTCGCTTTAACTCTTGCCCCACTGTGTTACACCTTTGTCAGAAACATCCGTAATAAGTGGGAGGTCAAGTTGGATCTTAATCTTATTAGTAATTAATTGGGTAGTTAATTCTTTTAAGAATTTAATTATCGACAATACTAATATTTGAACTTTTTCTAATTGTAGATGACAACCTCGTCAGCTAACAATTCGGTCTTTAGGGGTTTCTTCGAGAAATAAAAACATGACTGACACCAACTTTAAATTGATTGGGTAATCGACAAACTTAGGATTGTAGTATCAATTGAGGATAAGTTGAGTTATCTAGAGCAGCCAATTCCTCCTGCTCCTATAGCTCCAGAGGGTCAGCTATGTACCATTCTGAAATCACTGCAGCTCATACTGCTTGGATTAAAGGATCAAAATAGATTGTTGGACTCATGCTCATGACCATAGAACCAGAGATCCAACAAAAATTGGAAAACCTTCATGCTCAAGAGATGTTACAAGAGTTAAAAAACTTTGTTTGCTCAACAAGCTGAGTAGGAGCTTCTTCAGACTGTGCAAGAATTTCACTCTTACAAGCAGGAAGAAGGGCATTCTGTTAGCTTCGTATTTTTTGAAAATAAAGGGCTACATAGACAATCTAGAGCATTTGGGGCACCCCGTGTCACTTAACCTTGGAGTAAGTCTCATTTTGATCTCATTGCGTAAGGAATTTGACAGTTTTGTGCAGAATTACAATATGCACAATATGGGGAAGACAATTAATAAGTTGCATGCTATGCTAAAGCTCCATGAGCAAACTCTGCCCAAAAACAACATACCTGCACTTCATGCTATTCGAGCAGGTAAGGTCCAGAAAGGCAACAACAAGCACAAGAAACCGCAACCCCAATTGGTTGTTAGGGGAAAAAATCAAGGAAATGGGAAGAATAAGCTCGCTTATGCTCCCAAGCCTAAGATTTACCATCCACCTAAAAGGGAAGATCCTGCTAAAGACTCTATCTGTCATCAATGCGGTGAGACAAGTCATTGGAAGATGAACTATCCTTAGTATTTAGCCGAGTTGCTGAAGAACAAGAAGCTATCTCAGGGAGCTAGCGGTTCAGGTATCTTCACAATAGAACTCTATACTTTTCCTAATAAATCTTGGGTTTATGATACTGGTTGTGGCACTCACATCTGTAATACAACTCATGGCCTAAGGGGAAGTAGGAAACTAAAGCCAGGTGCTTTAAGCTTGTATGTGGGCAATGGTCAGCGTGCAGAAGTTGAAGCAATTGGGAGTCCATCATTTATCTCTACCCCAGCGGCTTAGTTATGGTTTTGAATAATTGTACATTATGCCTCCCTCTATTAACTAAGAGGGATTATCTCAGTTTTCCCAGTTTTGTTACGATAGATGGATTAATGTAACCGTTTCGTGGATAATTCAATTCAAGTTTCTAGGAATAACATGATTTATTTTAGTGTTGTCCCAAGGGATGGTATCTTTGAAATTAATTTGTCTGATTCTTATACAAATGTTAGTTTATATATGCTTTAAGCAACAAAAGATCCAAGTCTAACTTGGACTCTGCTCTCTTGTGGCATTGTCGTCTTGGACACATTAGCAAGAAACGCATTGAGAAGTTGCAACATGATGGACTTCTCAATTCAACTGACCTTAGGGCTTTTGAAAAATACGTCCCTTGTATGTCTAGAAAGATGGCAAGAAAACCTTACACACATCAAGTGGAAAGGGCCAAAGATCTACTTGGACTAATACACACCGATGTATGTGGCCCATTCAAGATCGTGTCAAGACAAGGAGCAAGCTACTTCGTCACTTTCACTGACGACTTTAGTCGTTATGGTTATGTTTACTTGTTAAAGCATAAACATGAAGTGTTTGAAACTTTCAAAGTGTTTCAAAAGGAAGTAGAAAATCAACTCGGTAAGACCATAAAATCGCTACGTTCTGATCGTGAGGGCGAGCATATAAGTCAAGAGTTTTTGGATCATCTAAAGGATCATGGGATTATCGCCCATCGTACTCCTCCTTACACACCACAGCACAACGGTGTGTCAGAGAAGAGAAACATAACCCTACTAGATATGGTTCGATCCATGATGAGTCCAACAACGCTACAAGCTCCGTTTGGGATTATTCTCTGAGACTTGCTGCACGAATTCTCAATATGGTTCCAACTAAGAAAGTGAAAAGACACCAAACGAAGTATTGGCATGGAAAAGCCCCTAAGGTTGTCTTACTATAAAAAGGTCTAGTGTTGGAGGCACTTGTTTAATTGAGATACCTTACCAGCCTGACAAGTTAAAAGCCCAGGTCCTATTAAGTGTATCTTTTGTAGATACCAAAGGAAATGAATGGGTTATTCCTTCTACTATACTACCCACCCGAGAACAAAAGTACTAGGATGCTCGGCGGAAAGAAAAAAAAATGGCTTTTTAATTCCTAGATAATAGTCCTATAACTCAGAAGCAAGTGGAGTCTAGAAGATCTTGAAATTATTCAAGAGAAGATACGCCATCCTTCTGTAGACACTCAGATCACTCATGAAGAGTAATGATGCTAAGAAACAATGATACCTCAAAGTGCTATCAATCCCATTTCGTAAGGTCCACAAGGACACTGCCATCCTACAATCAGATTATGTTATACAATCGATGCTGAAGAGCATGAGTTAGGGGGAATCTTGGTAAATCTCTAACTATAATAAAGCTGTATTGTAGACCCTGAGTATGATAAATGGCTGAAAGCTATGAATGTGAAATGCAATCCATGAAAGACAACGAAGTTTGGGACTTAGTTTTGTTCTACCTCTAACGGCAAAACCGTTGTAGCAAGTGGCCTCTCAAGATGAACCAGGCTATGGATGAGCTGTACCACACCTATAAAGCGTCGTTTGTACCGAAGGGCTATACTCAAACCCTAGGGATTGATTATGAGGAAACCTTCTCTCCTGTTGCAGACATTAGAGCTATTAGGATTCTTATATCCATAACAGCGTTTTATGACTATGAGATTTGACAAATAGATGTCAAAACTGCCTTCCTCAATGGATATCTCTCTGAAGAGGTCTACATGGAAAAACCTGAAGGTTTTGTCAATCCAAAATATCCAAACCGATTATGCAAGCTGAAGTGTTCCATTTATGGGCTTAAGCAAGCATTAGGGCAATAGAATAAATGATTTGATTATGAAATAACGAAATTTGGTTTCACTCAAAATCGTGATGAGCCATGTGTATATCTAAAAGCTAGTGGGAGTAATGTCACTTTCCTAATCTTGTATGTCGATGACATATTGATCATGGGAAACAACATTCCAATGTTACAAGATGTAAAATCCTACCTTGGAAGGTGTTTTGCTATGAAAGATTTGGGTGAAGCTGCATATATTCTTGGAATCAAGATCTACAGAGATAATCCATGGCGCTTAATTAATATTTGTCCAAATACGGTTTGCAGACGCGGTTCATTAAGTCCATAAATATTGCTGGCGCGTTTGTCAGCCCAAATGGCATGATTGTTAACTCAAAGTGTCCATAACGTGTTCTAAATGCGGTCTTCGGTATATATTCTTCTCGAACTCTTAACTGATGATATCCCGAATGAAGATCTATCTTGGAGAAACAACACGCACCTTGTAATTGGTCAAACAAGTCATCAATTCTGGGGAGAGGGTAACGGTTCTTTATAGTCAACTTGTTTAGTTCCCTATAGTCAATACACATTCTCATCAAACCGTCTTTCTTCTTGACAAAGAGCACGGGTGCTCCCCATGATGAGTGAATTGGTCTAATAAAACCATTCTCTTGAAGTTCTTTAAGCTGGTTCGACAATTCTAACATTTTTGAAGGGGCTAACCGGTATGGAGATCTAACAACTGGCGATGCGCCTGGAATCAGATCAATGCGAAATTCTATCTCTCGCACAAGAGGTAAACCTAACAGATCGTTTGGAAATACCTCAGGGAAGTCTCGGACAACACGTATGTCATCAAGCTTTTTCTTATCAGCCTTGATACATGCAAGTAAACGAAGATACTTTTCCGGCCTCTCGCCTTGAACTTCAAGAATCTTGCCATTCGGAAAAGGAATATGGACAATCTTCTCATAACAATTGATGAGAGCTCGGTGGTATGCCAACCAATCCATTCCAATGATAACATCAAAACTACCTAGCCGGGTTGGTAACAAGTCTATTTTGAACACGTGATTTAACAAGACTAAGGTGCAACTACGTAAAATGGTATTGGTGCTAACGACTTTTCCGTCTGCTAACTCTACTTCGTAGCTAGTGTTTAGAGTGGCAGGGGCAATATTAATAAAATGTGTAAACGCAGAAGATACAAAACTCTTCTCAGCACCCGAATCAAAGAGAATACAAGCGTAGTGATCATTAAGAAGAAACGTACCCGTGACCACATTCGGATTTTGCTGTAGATTTTCAATCACCACGTAAGCTCTCCCACGAGCTCCATCATTCTGTTGGTTCCCTAATTTCGGACACTTGTCCTTGAAATGTTCTTTCTCACCACACCCGAAACATGTCACATTCTGCAAGAAGTCATTACCTGCACCCTGAAGCCTAACTCTACAATCCTTCTCCATGTGACCTATTCTTTGACATCTCTGGCACTTTTGAGGACACGGTCCATGATGGTGTAAGTTGCACCAGTTGCATTTTGGTAAATTTCCAGCATAAATCTTTCCTCCAGCTGGGGCTGCAGCATATGCCCTGACAGTTTCTGGTCTCCTATTTTGTTGCTGGTGATGATTGTTGTTTCGGTTGCGGTTATTGTTGTTGTTGTGGTTATTGTTGTAGTTATGGTTATTGTTGTTGTTGTTTCTCTGGTTGTCTTCCCATTTCCTTTTATTGCTTTCCCCAATTCTTGCAGCCCTACCCTGAACTGATTGCTCGACCAGTTCACGGGCCATGTTGATTGCCTCATGCAAGGTCGCAGGCTTTGAAGAAGTGATGTTTCCTTTGATTCTTTCAGGAAACCCACGAATGTACTTTTCAATCTTCTTACTTTCAGTGGACACCAATTCAGGACACATCAGAACTAGTTCGTGGAAACGATTACTGTAAGCTTCGATATCATCTCCTTTCAGAGTCAGAGTCTAAAGTTCGGACCTGGAAATTAAAACATGCTAAGTCAACACAAAGGTTGAGGCTCCATAGGTTGTCGGTATTTAAAAGAGTTGGAAAAAGATTTAAGGAATAGTAGACCATGAATCTATTCAGCTAGTCCAAAACAGGTATTATTGCAATAGCTCATGACACGAACCTTAACCGTAAATAAGTAATCGTATATTTGCCCCAGCAGTAAAAAAGGATGATGTCCAAACAACCAACGTTTTATTCAAAAGTTAAATGCACCATGAGTCAACTTGTGACCCAAAGAAACGGGTGGGAAATTGTCAGTCGATAGATCTATCCAACAAAACACTCGGCTTACTAATATAGCAAATCACGGTTCATGATAAAAAGGTGACTTCAGTGCAAAGGTTACTTTGGAAATAATATGATCACGAAATTTGCATAACAGTTTTAAAACAATTGTGTCCGTAGTAAAACAAGCATGTAAATTCCACCCATAAAGTTTATAAACAAGTAGATAGAAATGGGGGCTATGAACTCACCTCGAGTGAATGGTAACTCAAACAAAAGTATTCACATAGATAAAATGGTCACGAAGGATCCAAAGGCAACTAATCCAATATAGGTGTTATAAGTACTAAACCACTTTGATTTTTATAGGACTCGTTATAGCCTTCATACTATCGTTTCGGGCTATCATAATTAAGAGGTTATGTAGTGACGTATGAGGAGCTAGGACACTTTAAATCGTAAATCCAACAACTCGGCGTTTCGCCACCCCGAACGAGGCCTCATTTTGGAAACTCCTAGTAATATAGTACTTTGATTAACTAATACCACATATAATTCTAGATAGCTACATCACTATCTAATCGTTTTAGTGAAATCATTATTTACTAAAGTAAAAACGTTTTTATAAAGTTATACTTTAGTAAACTGGCGTAACTTTTTCGTTTTAAGTCGTTTCTTTCGTTTCTTACGTTCACGCCTTCGTATTAAGACGAGTTATCAAAATATAAACATTTTTAAAAATCTGGTTTTTTGATGAATAGTGATTTTTTACTGTCATACACAGTTATATATTTATTTTTATAGATTTAGTTATCGTAAATCTTATAAATGTCGTAACTTATTCGTTTTTTTAACTCGTTTTAGCGATTCTTTCGAGCACGTCTTCGTTTTTAAAAGTTTTATCATATTAATAATGTTTATAAAAAATAAAAGTTTCTATGGTGTAATAGTAATTCTTTATAAAAATAGTTTTATAAAAGTAATATTTAACGTAAAACTTGAAATCGACGAAGTATCTTTTTCGTTATAAATCAGTTTTTCGAGTTTCTTATCATTTTGGAATCTATGTGGGGTAGTATCTTTATAAAATGTAAAATATCTGTTATTATACACGAATCAAAACAGCCCATGTATATCTTTTGGGGTTTATTTATATAATTTTGTTTTTATATACTTTTTAACTACAAGTTTATACTTGAACTTTTTATACTTAAACCAAGAGTGTACAACACTTATAAATCAATTTTAACATGATATTACCAACATCATAGCATATGTAAAAGTGTACAAAATGATGATCACAAGTAAAAACTCTTTTTACATGTTTAAAAGTATCCTAGTGGTGATTTTACTACATAGAACACATAAACACATAAAATGATAAATGCTGGACATAAAGAGTTTTAGATAACCTTAGGGTGATGCAATATGATAACCAACACAATCTAAACCCTTGTTTAGATTATAAACCCTAGCTTGAAAGATCTTGAAACCCTAAACCCTAATCTTCCATTCTTTGCTACAATACTTGTAAATGGTTAACCAAGACTTGCAAACACCTTAGTATATCTTAGAAATGATGTGTGGTGGCTTGTATATGTTGAATAAATTTTTTTATGGATTATGTAAAGGGGTGTTTTGTTGCTATGAGCTAGAGAGGAGGATGGAGAAGAGATTTTGTGAACTTTTACCTTAGAAATGAAGAGTGTGTGTTCTTTCTTACTAGCTACTTTCCTTATATACTTCTTGGACTTAGATGAGATCAAGACTAGATTCATAAAAACACCATGAGGGTTTTTAGGGAAGTACTTGGTCCTTGTGATTAATGTTGTGTTTTTATGTTCCTAAAAGATGAGAACGTCTCATGAATTTAAGGAATGTGTTTTTCAAACTAGTAATATCTTTGTGTTCTTATCCCTAGCCGACCACACACATGTATATACATAAGATATTTTGAAATTTTTGGGCATTGGGTACAATTGTGGGTATTTGTTGAAGCGTAGAAAAGTTTTGGTGCTTCCGGGTATGCCTAAATGTATTTAATTACGAAACGTAAACGTTTTACGCAACCAATAAAAATAAAAAATAAAAAGTTTATTATTACTTTCGTAAAAATAATATAATGCTCGCTTGATGAAACTTTTATTCGTTTGGTGTCCGTTTACGTTGATTGTTAATTTATAGCTTACGCGATTTAACTTAACTAATAAAATTAAAAGTAAACACGTCGAGAAAGAAAAATAATAATTAGTGAAATATATGACGTCGTAAATGACCTGAAAATACGGAATGTTACAATAATGATATAAATTTACTGCATCACAATGTATATAAATCTATTGTGTCATATTGTTATATATATCTTTAAAGTTATACTGCATCACAGTATTGTTCTACTACATCAGAATGTCATCATATTGTTGAATCACAATATAACTTTATCATATTGCTGAATCACAATATAATATAATTTTACTGCTGAATCACAATATAATTTTACTGCATCACTATGTTAATTTTACCTCATTATATTAGAATGAATAATCTATTGCATCACAATGTATAAATCTCACAATGTTATAAATCTAGTGCATCATAATGTATAAATCTATTACACTAAAAATGTTATTAACTGCATCACAATTATAAATCTAATGCATCACACTGCATAAATTTACTGCATCAGATTGTTATTTTACTGCATTAAATATGAATAGAAAAAAGATACCGAGGACACTTCAAAAACAATGAGATTCTATTGAATTGATGTTTAGTAATAAAAGATGTACGTTTTACGACCAAAAACATGTATAATAAGTAATGATATAATATCAACATAGTACTTATTGTAAAAAAATTAAAAATAAACGAATATAAAAATTATATTGCTTTAAGAGTAGATCCTCTCATCCCATCTTTTTATGGCTCTAATGGTTGCTTGCTTTTCTTCGATGAGCGTAAGACGAGGACTCGTTCATTTATCAAAAAAGTGGTTTCCACTTTCCAACCAATAATCATATCATCACCTAAAGAAAAAACTAAAAAGTGTAAGAATCTAATACTACATAAAGTGAAATAATGATATATATTGCGATGCACCAAGCATTTACACTGTGATGCACCACATATTTAACTATAATGCAGTAAAAACACAACTTCGATGCACCAAGTAATTAAACTATAATGCACCCAGATATTTAAAATGTTATAAACCTGCATCGGAATGTTATTTACTGCCACCACAAGTGCTACTTGGGTTGCGGTTCTTTATGCTATCTATTGCCTAATATGCTTAGTAAGATTTCTTTACCATCTTTTTTAGAAGGATTTACGTGACAATTAAAAGGTCCATACTTTATATAAACCATGTGCAAGTGGTTCTTTTGATACTATGTTTAAACAGGAGCTCCTTGCACTCAAAAGTCATCCTCTAAAAGGAAAGTAGGTAGGCAGGTAAATTCTAACCATAAAATACTGAATCACGTACAATTTAGGCCGTCCACATTACCTTTCATGAAGGATAGCGAAGAGCCAGGATTGGCACCAACAACACTCGGTGAAATGAGGACATCAAGGGAAGATGAAGAACTTTGGTAGGACAATGATAAAGTGGATATGTGTGGATTGCAATTGATTCGATCCTCTGACACTCGAACTCTGAAACTAAATCTTATGCACAATGCCTTTGTTGTTGGGGAATTCTCTTTACGTGACGACCATTACAGAATTACATCGTTTTTCATAGTCACATACGCGAGGACTAGAATAGGCAACTATGTATAGTTTAGAGGCGTATGGGCTATATATACCCCTCTATGGCTTCCATAGAGGGGTTGAGTCATTTGGCATTGTCAAGTCATTTGTATCCTTCATCCATTTTCCATCTAATATCACAAGTCCATCTTCCATCTCACTACTCTCTCTCACTAAAATGGCTATCATGTGGTTTGACTCACCTAGACCACCGGATCATAGTTTTCGTAGATTCTTCAATTGGTATCAGAACCATGGCTACATACTCTTGGGTCGGATTTATCTTTATGGTCCATTTGGTCTTGTCACTTTGTCAAACCTGTCGTTGTGATGTTTTGGTCCTAACAGCCTATTTTTTTTATTTTCGTATCTTATTTTTCTTTTATTATTGTCTTGTGTCAGATCTTTATGGGCCTACTGTGTATTCATTTTCACTTGGGCTGAATCGCATTTTTTTGTCTCATTTCAAACAGTATGGGTGCGTTTGATTTGTATACCAAAAACAAGGACAATAGTGTTTTTTTTGGTTTTTTTATGTTGGATCTAGTCATTCTTGTGAAGAGCCGATCTAGCCATTTTGCCTCAAGAAGAAATGTACACATTTACTTAACCTGAACCGAACGAGTATCAACCTCAACAAGAACCGATCTAGCACAAAATCCTTGTGTCAACCGAACTAGAAATTCCTTCAAGCCGAACGAGCTTCAATAAGTTGAGGCCTGATCGAGTGCCTTTTATTATAGGACGATCTGTAAGTCCATACCAAGTGTGAGCACGATACGAGTTCAAACTCACGAACCGACCAGTCCAAGCCAAGAAGAACGAACGTTAGTTCGAAACCAAGGAGGGGAACCGAACGAGTTGTTTTGAGGAAGGACCGAATGAGTGTTAAATCTGGTGGATTATTCGAACGTGTGGGACTAATGAGAAACGAACGAGTACCACCGCTTAAAGGACGAACGAGTTATTAACAAAATGGAGTTAACGAACGAAGTTTCATACTTTAGTTAAACCGAAACCGAGAGTACTCTCTTAAGGATTCTCGACGAGTGTAAACCTTGTGGACGACGCGATGTTGGTTCACCCTTGTGAGCGAACCAGTTTACAGTGGAACCAAACCAAACCGAGTCAACTCGGTATTTACGAGTTTACCGGTCAAACCAAACAATAATCAACATCATTTACCTCTCTATCGTTCACAAACATTATCCCAACTTTTCATTCACCATCACAAAAACTTCTCAAAAAATTAAATAAACTAATTGATCTCAGATTTATTGTTTCGTCGTGCTTAAATTTATTTCGAGATCCCTCAAAAAGATCTAAACACGAGAAATCAATGTATAATCTCAGATTTGAAAGAGACAAACCATCTCTTTAATATTCTGAAATACAAAGATAGTAAACTTCTAACAAATTGGGTTATAGTTTTCTTTCCTTGTTTCGATTTAATAAGACAAAAAACAAATATAAATATACACCTTACCGAGACCTTTACCAAGATCTTGAAAGACATATTCTACTTGGTTCTGACTTCTTGTGTATGTTCGAAAGATTGAAACTAAACGAAGTGCTAGGTCTCTTGTGATCGTTTTTCAATGGCATGATATGATTAAAAGTATGGTGTTTATCATGATTCCATTGGTGAAGGCTATGTCAGATTTGTTAGATATGGATAAATGATAATTGATCGTATTCTAGGTCTTTCATTGTGAGTTTGGTTGATTTGTGAAGAGATCATATAAGATGGGGAAAAGTGTATGTGTCAGACGTGGGAAAAAGAGATGGAGGCGAATGGTTTGGGTGATAAGGTTAGGTTAACTTATGAGATTATTTAGGGACTTAGTGCCTTATATCTCTAGGTTATATGGATTCAATTTTGGGCTAGAACATATGATACAATTTTCAAAAAAAGGGGTCGAGTAATGGGCCGATATTGTATGGTGATGATGAGCAAATTCTAGTTAATTAATGGACCCTGGTACAACAGTTTGAGTGATTAAATGTTCCGTATTAAAACTAAATTTGGCTAAATGATTCACTTGGGATGATTTTATGCCATATTTAGTTGTTAATGGATACATTTGAGATTAAATGCTTATCGGTTGCATTCAAGGTTTAAAATGACAAAGTGACAATGTGACGAGACCGGGATCAATTTGGATAAAGAATCATGAAACTTATAGGCTAGATTTGAGATTTGGAATTATTTTTGTGATACGGTGGATGATCGGGTATCACTTATTGAGATTGATAGTGGATTTTCGAAGGCGTGTGTTCTTATTTTATCTTGAAGTCCGGGGTTGGTTGGATGCATGATTCAAGGTTAACTTGTCGAGCTTAATTTAGTTGAAGACTTGGTTTATCTAGTTATCCAGCAGTCAAGGGCGTGGATTGTTGAAGACTGGTTAAAACTACACTTAAAGGAGTTACATTGTAGTATCAGTGTCACATCGCTTAGTCGTTGTGGATAATCGACAAATAGGTGATGAAAGCTCTCATACTGTGGCCAAGGGTATTGATCACTTAGAGATTGCTTGGAGCAACAATATTCTCTACACCGTTTTCTTCCAACATTGTAGCGCAAGCTTAAGGTCACAAGACGGATAAATTTAATCAGTTTCAAAGTTTGGTGTATCCTGGTTCTACTTCATATGTGCGTTACTCAAAAAGCCTACAGACGTGTTGGTTAAATGATAGCCAGAGATAGGTTATGAGAGCGATTTGATTAGCAATTGATTCTCACGGGTTAGATATGAGCTAATTTTTCCTCACACATATTACTCAAGTAAATGCGCGCGTCCAAGGTCGTTGCTGATTCCGACGTGTCGAAACCAGCAAGGGGGAAGGAGAAGATTCACCCTTGAGCCTTTGCGAAGGAGAAGATTCACCTTGAGCCTATGCCTTTCTTGATTCTTGAAAGCTTGACATGGAGCATCTTTCTTGAATTTTTTTAGTTAAGCCTGCCGGAAGACAAATGTCCTAACCGCGGAATATTAGCGCTTTAAACTATGGCTTTTGGTGATTTCTTCAGACAAATGGGGGAAGTGATACCTTGAGAACTTTTGTATGCATTATTTGACTTTCAATGGGGATAGCGGTCTTGAGAGAAGAACTATTCTAGCGTGAGAAGATACAAATGTTGCTGCTCCAGATAATGCTTACCCAACACGATAATCACTAAGCTTATTTTTAAAGGATAGCAAGTAATATTCGAATGGTGGTAATCCTACCAGTTCCGCTGTGCACTTAATTATTCTAAGCTTGTATGTAAGCTTTGAAACTGCTCAAGAGAGGATTGCTAGTTTGGGGGGAAGCTTTGAAAGCTTCTAATAATGAATATGTGGCATGAATTAGGGGGAAGCTGATTCATTGCTAGTTTGGGGGGAAGCTTTTAAAGCTTCTAAATCAAGAATATATGGCACGAATTAGGGGGAAGCTAATTCAGAAGCTTCTCCTTAACCAGAAGTGTATGGGTTACTTACTTCGTGCCTATTACAATATTTCTCCTACAATGTACTACAAAGATGATTCATGTTGGAGTGCAGACTTGAAGTCAAACACCACAGAAGACGTCATCAGCATATGAAGCTTCATGGAAGTTCTTGTTCTTAATCATTATGTACTTGTTAGGAAATTATTGTAAGTAATTCTGTAAATCGTCCCGTGGGGGAAGATTGTTGGGAATTCACTTTTACGTGACGACATTACAGAATTACCATAGTTTATCATAGTCACATACGCGAGGACTAGAATAGGCAACTATGTATAGTTTAGAGGCGTATGGGCTATAAATACCCCTCTATGGCTTCCATAGAGGGGTTGAGTCATTTGGCATTTGTCAAGTCATTTGTATCCTTCATCCATTTTCCACCTAATATCACAAGTCCATCTTCCATCTCTCTACTCTCTCTCACTAAAATGGCTTTCATGTGGTTTGACTCACCAAGACCACCGGATCTTAGTTTACGTAGACCTTCAGGTTTTATAGAAGATTCATCCAGAATTTCTCAAAAATAGCCCGTCCCATGACCCATTTGCTTGAAAAAGAGACTCCGTCTTATTTCTCCAAAGAGTGTATTGAAGCATTTAACACTCTCAAAAAGAATCTAACCGAGGCTCCAATCCTAATTGCCCTAGACTGGAATGAACCATTTGAACTTATGTGCGATGCAAGCGATTTCGCCTTAGGTGCAGTCTTGGGGCAACGTCATGAGAAACATTTCAGGCCTATACATTATGCAAGTAAAACAATGAATGAGGCGGAATCCCGTTACACCACGACAGAGAAAGAAATGTTAGTCGTGGTATACGCATTCGAAAAATTCCGATCTTACCTCGTTATGAACAAATGCACTGTGTATACGGATCATTCCGCCTTGTAGGAACCCGATTAATACTTCCACTTCATAACCCGAACACGAAAACAAGAAAAGAGATAGAGAGAGAGGCGAAATGTAGAGAGAGAGAGAGAGAGATGAGAGAGTTGAGAGAAAATAGAAAAATTATATTTTTAGAAAAATAAAAACTAG